>VDFB02025465.1:0-51875 GCA_007258455.2 Sequoia sempervirens | reverse complement strand
TCTTCGAGAACTCTCCATAGTAAGCTAATTGACTTTCAAATACCATTGACCTAGTTTAAACGCCTATTCAAAACCACAATCTAATGATAGAAGATAGTGGTCAAACTAAAGAATCACTATTTTATTTCTTATATTATTAACCTTTAAAAAATAAGAGGGAAAAATGACATAGACAATGCCATAGAGATAGGCCAAAATAAATTTGGGGGTTAACACCAAGTTTACTGGTACATCGACTCAGTTTGCAACGACTAATCACCCAAGGTCGATATACTTCAAGTTAATTAATAGTGCACAAGATCAACAATTGAATAATATTTAGATTCAGTATATAACACAGTTAAATATTATTGACACGCCTAGCAGCGTCTAAAGACGGATATTATCCAAACTGAATTTTAAACTTGAGTGAGAACAAAGAGTGAGGGCAGTGACCTTAATGACTGTAATTACAATCATAGACTTTCAACAATTACTCTACAGGAGTTCAAGAGATGAAGGCATTGCTCTCCATTTACATGTAAGACAAAATACAACTATCTAAAGGTAAACTATAACACCTCCATCCAGTGGTAATAATTCAAGGCCACTCCTTCATTAATACTTGTGATTATCAAATATGTGGTACTCATATGATATAAATGGTAAGAGAGGAGGTGTGGCAAAAATGAGAAAATATTGATAGGCCGACTGGTCGAATTCACAGATGTGATCTCCACTAGACTCACTACATATAACACTAGTTGTAAGGAATTAAGAATGAATTTCCTGGTGCTTAGATAAAAAACTAAACAAATATGTGTTACAAGTTTAATACAAAGTAAGTTTAATGGAATTCTAATTTTCAACGCTAAGCACGGGTATTGCCTATGGCATGCTTGAAACATAGCTTCACATCAGATATCGATTATCACATGCAAAAGCTCCTCCTATTATTTATATGAGCAAAAAGCATAGGTCACGGGTTTGGTGTAGAAAGAGAATGACATGGCTTGGCTGCAATAAGGAAATAGAAGGATAAACAAGACAACATCTTAGCTTCATTTCATATAAACACCATCCAGATTAAACAAGCCAAAAATATGGAAAGGGTTCTTAATAACCAAAATATAAACGATTGTTCCAAGCACAAATAAAAAAATAAAAAAGAACACACAAAACTAATTTTCTAGGGTTTCAATCATGAATCTTTTAATGAATTACTTCAACAAACTTAACCTATAAGTAATTTAAAGAATAGAGAAACCTAGGTAAATTCAAATTCTAGAGCTGAAGGTATTATCGAGACTAATTTCCAGTTGCAGCTCAACTTCTCTTCCAAAGCTTTGATCCCAGCTTCAAGCCCTTTCAAAGTCTGACACCACAATAAAATTTCACAACCCTGGACAAGAACAATTTCAAAAAATTTCCAGAAAAAGCAAAGAAAAGCTTCCCCAAAACTTCCAAGCTTTCATGGTAAAAACAAAAATCCAAAATTAGTTTCCTTTCTTCCGGGGGCCATAAAACCAATTGCCCCTCTCAAGATAACTCCACTTCCAATTAATTAATTTCCCATAGTTGTCCTATCCTCCACTAATTCACATTTTCCCTCTTTTCCAAATTCAATTTGATTTTCCTTTTTAATTTAACTTGCACACAAAAAATGTTATTTATTTATTAATTGTTATATTAAATTTCTTATATAATTTATTTATACACACATATTATTACATATATATTTATATATGTATGTACGCATTTAAATATATGTGTATATATATTATTTAAGTATTCTATATTAAAATTATCTCTTAAATTAACAGAATTTAATTCCAACACCAATTTAATTTAATCTTTTAATTTAATTTAGACTTTTATTTAAATTAACCAAGCCTTCCAACAAGATACATGAAATAAAATGAAATAATCAATGCCAAGCACACGTCTCATACATAACTCCAAGATCAGTCCAACAAATAACAATCAGAAACATGACGAAGGTTAAACGACCACAAAAAGATGGAACAATACTAACAAAACTCACAGATGAAATGGGATATTGAAAACTCATCCTCGATGAGAATGATGGCTCGAATTGGGGGACCCATTGCAACCTCCGAACAATAGCTCCATTGGGCTTTGGCACACTCAGACTTGATAAACAGGTGGAGTAGATGCCCCGTACCTGCAACCTATAGTAAAATGAAGTGTCAAGCATGTACATATACAAATTTCCAGTCACACTGTGATGAGGAAACCACAGAGTCACAGGGTGCTCGCAAGTGAGTGATACGACACTGTCCCCATCATCGACACATAACAACTAATATCAACACATGAACACATACATCTAAAATAACACAATATCCATCATATTCAGATAAACAATTAACTAATTTGCATAACATTGCTTAAGTAAAAGAAATCAAATAACTCAATGCCATTAACTTCATTAAACCAAACATCATAATGTTATGTATATCACTAAACTAAGCATCATAATATTGTCTAACAATCTCAACATCAACACATCAAAATATCACCATGTTCGTATAATACCCAATATAGTCATATTGTCTATCAAGCAGTAACATAAAGTCAAGAAAAATAACATCATAAAACCTAGGTGACCTCCAACAAGCTGTCCAAATATAAGCAAATTGAGTGGGCATCACATAATTTATTTATAAGTAGGCGAAATAAGAGGTTTATTAATTAAATAACTTGGACTTAATTAATTAAGTATCTTGACCAATTTTAGGTGTATACATTTTTCCCCTCTTTGAAGTGATCTATTTACAAATTGCTTTAAAGAAAAAATTGCTGGTGATGTTGACAAATTTTTTTTGATATGCCCCAAATGCTGATTTTTGAGTGATAATTGATATATTGCCCCTTGGGAGATAAATTGGTGAATTTTTGATTTTTTTTGAATTTTTTGATGATTTTTTGATGATTTGATGATAATTTTCAAATTTTATGATGCAGAGACAATTTATCTCCTGAAAAAGAAGATTGAATCTGCCAATTTGATTAATTGATTAATTGATACCCCTTTTTGCCTCCTTGTGTTTGATGTTTGATAATCGCTTCAGCCAATGATTTGATGATGTTTGATGATAATTGACCTCATGATAGGCGAGAATCAATGATAAGATGATGATCATGATCATGATTGACCTCATGATAGATGAGGATCAATGATAGGATGATGATGATTGACATCATGATAGGTGAGAATCAATGATAGAAGCTCACGAGAATTGATCAGAATCTCATTAGAGCTGATTAGATTTGATAGGTTGATTGATTGATAAGATTGCTGATTTGTGATATGTTATGATTATAGGAGGATTTTAGAGTTCTTTAGTCTCAGGAGTGCTTCCGGAAGAAATGAGACATGATTCTGCATCTAGTGCAGGTCAATTTAGATATTATCAGTTGATGTGGTTTATCATATTTGATTGATATGCCCCATTATAGGATTGATTAATGTATTGAGACTTGATGATGTACTAAGACTTGATGCATACACCTATTCAGTCAAAGACATGATTGATTTTTGCCACTTTGTTGATGTATCTTTCTACATATTTGGATTTCATTGTACATTTGACATTATTATTTTGAGGTTATATGATATGCAACAGAGACTTACTGATCTATATGGTGTCTATATGCTGTTATGATGGATGCATTTGATTTTTATGCTATATGCTATGTGATGTTTATATGATTATGCCAGGGATATGTATGGATGCAATAATGAAATAATAATGTATAGGCTACGATTCTATATGCTTTATGGATGATGTTTTATATTATATGAGATGGATTTGATTATACAAATGATATGTGGTACACTTCTTTTTTTTTTGTATTTTATAATGCAAATATATGATGTAATGCATGGATGGATGTATGATATGATAATGCTTTCTAATGTATGCATGATGTAAATAATTATGCAACTAGATATGAATGATTTTCTTTTGTTAATGTCAAATGTACTCAATCCATTAATGAAAGAGAACATCATTTTGAAAATTGTACCAACCTTGGAAAATCCACAAATATAGATGCCAAAATAATATGGATGCAATCTAATCTACCATGTAGATCTAATATGCAAATGTTGTTGTCGTAGCAGCTGATTTGTCGTGCTTTTATCATCATTGAACCTTTGAATTGTTGAAAGTGAGTAAAAACATCGATGGTATAATCAGACCATGATGACCTGAGTACTACTTCCATATTTTTGATATTGCAAGTTAACATAAGCATCTAGGTATAATTGAACCAAGATGACTTGAGCATTTCTTGCATAAACAGACAAGAGTTAATCATTTTCCTATGCAAACTTGGAATGTCATTAGTGATACTTTGTAGAGCACGTCTCACGACAATTCACATAGTAATAATGATCAACTCACAGACAATAGACAAAGAAAATATCATACTCCATCCTAGCTCCTCTAGTTCAAGACATCTTCGAGTTGCTCCAAAGAAAATGATAACAAAAATCAATGTACAATAGTTGAACATTCATGCCAAAGTGATAAAACCATGATTTAGAGGAACATCATCCATTTAGATTTGTTTTGTCTTTTGGATTGATTGATTTTAGCTGTTTGATTTGGATGGTTGATGTGTAGAGTTTGATGATTGATGTTCAATGCTGAGTGTTTTGCTATGATCTTTGTGTTTGATGTGTTGTCGTACTGCTATTTGTATGTTGGTTTTAAGCTCAAAGTTTATTTCCCCTAATGAGTTCAGAATTTTTCCCCCAAGCTAGGGTGAAACACGACTGCCATGCCAGGATATGTACATGAGATTTGATTGCACTTTTTCAATTTTTTTGATTTTTTGATTTTTGATCTTTCTTGATTTTTTTTTGGATTTTTGATCTTTTTTTATTTATTTTTTTGGAATTTTGAAGGACATTTAAGATGGAATGAGATGACCAATTTTTCCCCTAATCTCATCAAGAACAAAGGAAAAACATGGGACATGGATTTTGATAAGCTAGAAGATATGGAATGGAAGAAAATGCGAGGATAAGAATAATGAATGGGATGATCAAGATCAACTAGATAAGATATGGACACAAGGACCAAGTACTTTTCCCCTATTCCTCATCAAGAACAAGGAAGGGAAGAAAGGATGTATTTTGAAATAATGATGGAATATGGATAAGATGAAGGATATGGTACGAAAGATATGGACAAAGTGTATAGGATAAAATATATGATGTTCAAGAAGATCCTTAACCTTGTCAATCTATCAAAGGTGGAAATGTAAGGAATGAGCATAAAAGGGATAATGACCATGAATGATAAGATGGATGAAACTTGCCCCCAAGTGTAGAGTGCAAGAGGAATATGGAAGATAGGATATGGATGATAGGGAGATGGAGGAACCTGACTCAAGAATTAAGTTTCACAACCAAATATATCTTGAATATGTGCTCTAATAAACCATGTCAATGGGAAATTAGACTCCTAAATGTTGGCAGATCAATGGTATGATGGAAGAAGCTAAGGACTTATGCAAAAGTTTGGATTAAAGGAGAATTATGGGGGATGGATGTTGGATAACGGATAGAAGGTGGGAAGGCTTGTTGATGGATAGATGGAAAGGATGTCAAGCTCAACATTGGCACACACCTTGAAAGGTGGTGGAGTGATGGAGGAAAAATGGATTTGGAAGGTGATGGGGTTTTATATGGAAGATTGGAGGAAGCTCCTGGATAAGCAAATTTGGATGCCAATTTAGATTTTATTGCTTCTATGAGACTTTTAGGAATCCACATAGTTTTTGACTTTGATTTTTGCTTCGTGGGCCTTTGTGGCCTTTGACATTTTTCTTTTTGATTTATGGACCTTTTTGGTCTTTGAAAATTTCCTTTTTGCTTTGATGGGCCTTTGTGGCCTTTGGATTTTTCTTTTGATTTTGGATCAAATTTTCTTTTACTTTTGCATGTCTCTTTGAGGAGACATGTTGATCCTTAGATACATGTGGATTTTGATATGAAATCTTTTTACATTTGGCACCCAAATTGCCTCTAAGAGCAATGGGAGGGATGGATTGAGATGAATGATATGGAGTTATTATGGATGAGTTAGTGTAGGTAGAATTTTGAAAGGACATCAAGGATGTGTGCCTTTGTTATTCTTGAGGGATAAAATATGGACCTAGGATAGATGGAAAGTTTGATGGACTAGGATGAGGACCTAGGATAGATGGAAGGTTTGATGAACTAGGAGGAGGACCTAGGATAGATGACAGATTTGATGGACTAGGACACTTAGGTATATAACCAAGGCCATGGAAATATGGGTGTTTTTGAATAGAAAGGATTTCTAGGATACCTTGTTCATGAAGGCCTAATCCTTCACCTTTGTAATTCATAATTTGACACATTTGTTTACCAATGGAATATGTATTGTTTGTGAAACAAGATGCGAGTCCATTTTGGGGAGGATTTGATATGGATGAAAGGATAGGTGTTGGAAGTAAACCAGAGCGGATGAAGGAGGAGGATCCAAATTTGTAGGTGTGGGGTTCATGGATAGCTTGTATAGGTGTGATAAGATCTTGACATGGGGATGATGGGGTGTTTTGATCTTGACTTGGAAAAGGATCATGAGGCACGTAGGAGAGGAAGTAGCTTGCTCTTTATTAGGCATGAAATCATCATGAAGTGGTATAAAAGGAATATCTTGATCATGAGAAGGATGAACATCTTCGTGGAATGAAAGGGTATCCTTGCAGGGAATCATATATTGATCTTGATGAGGAAGGGAATCATGAGATTTTGTAGAGAGCATATCTTGATCATCAAATGGTAGGACATCATTAAATAGGATGGAAGAACTATCATGCTCTTGAGATGGTATGGATTCATGATATGAGGTGGAAGGAGGAATTGGAAGGATACTTTTCTCTTAAGATGGAAGGGAATCATCTTGGATGAAAAATGAAATGAGGGGATCATCATAAGATTCTTGAGAGATGGGATCTTGGTCAAAGATTGGAAGAGCTTGTGGAATTTTGGTATCATCAGATGTAGAAGGTATGATAGGAGATGATGGTTGGATGAAATCATTAACTTGGGTGAAAGAATCTTGAGGTTCATTTTGACTTATGGGGGATGGAGATAAATGCATGACATGATAGGATTGCTCAACATCATTTGTGTTTGAGAACTTAGATTTTGGATTCTCATTTAACCTTTGCAAAAATTTAAAGACATTGAACTTGGATGAGGTAATTTTTGGTGGAGAAGGTATCATGTCCACATTTCTATCAAAGGGATAAGGACATATGTCTTGCAACAAATATCTATTTGTGGTTCCCCTTTGCATGCCTTGGATATGCTGTTGAATATTTTGTATTTGTTGAGTTAGAGCAGCCATTGGATCTGTGTTTGGTGAATCAACTTCTACTCTTTTAGGAGCTCTTTTCAATTGGTTTACATCAAAGTCATTGGGAAATTTTACTCCTTGGTTTGCCAGCATCAAAAGGTATTTCTCTCCATCTTTTTTCAAGAATCTTCTACATGAATTCATGAAATTTCAGATCTTGTTGAGCCTATATAATGTATTCATCTGTTATTTCATCATTTTTAGGTTGGTGGAATATGTGAAATGGATTTTCTTCCCATTCAGCTATGATGGTTTGTGTTTCAATTTCCTAAGTTTTTTTTTTTTGCTTCCGAGATCTTGTTAAAATAGACATACAAGTGTTGAAGTTTTACTAGAATTTTTTGTTTTTGAGGTGTGCCAAGGATAATAACCAAATCAAATAGAATGAAAAATTCTATTGATGAGACTAAGTTCAATTTGATTATACAATGTTGTTTTGTGATGAAAGATGACAAATCTTGATGGTGAAACTTAGCTTAGCAATCAGATGATAGGTTTGATGATTTAGGCATATTAAGATGTTAGATATTGGTTTAGTTTGAAGAATTTCACTTGCAAAGATCAGTTTCAACAAGTTTAAGAAATTGGCATGACTAAGGAATGATTCTGTTCTAAAAAAGATCCTTAATTCTGGTTCAAACAGACAGACAAATGGTGATTTTTTCTCTTTGGTTTTGAATTTATTGGATGTGCTAAAACAGAGTATGAATGTGCTAAAAGATGGTACAAATGTGCTAGAACAAAGATCAGATGTGCTAGACTATACCCTAGATGTGCCAAAAATGAACTCAATGCACCAGAGAATGTACTAAATGTGCTAAAAGATGGACTCAATGTGTTGGAAAATGACTCAGATGCACCAAAAAATGGGTTAAATGCGCTAAATAAAGCCAGTGATGCACTAGATTTCCCCTAGGTGTGATTTCAACGTGACTTTCTGTTGGACTATTAGGTGAATGTGCTAAAAGGGTTTGTAAATGCTCTAGAAAATAGAACAAATGCACCAGAAAGTAAGCCAGATGTGTTGGAAAATGGACTATATGTGCTGGAAAATGATTCAAATGCACTAGAATGTACCTTAGATGTGCTAGAAAATGCCCTAGATGCACAACAAGATAGACCAAATGCATTGTAAAATGAATTAGATGACCGAGAAAAAGAAGTGTATGTGCTAGAGTAGGGAATGTATGTGCTAAACTGGAAGTGTTCAATGTTTTTGAAAGTTTTCTAGTTATTTTGCTTTTAATCAGTGAATCTAAATGTTTCCAAGGTATAATCTTCTGAACAATGAATTTTTCTTGTTGTCCTTTTTGTGAATTATGTGAATTCAGTGTTTTAAATGGATGATTTCTTGAATAATGACTTCAAACACAACAACTTGTAAAACAATTGTTTCCAGCCTAGGAACTAATCATTGAGTGTATATTCAAGAATCTGGTCTGATTTCTTTGATTTCCATAGGTATAGCACAAGATAAGACAAATCAAGCACTTTTCTAATGTCAAGGGTCACTTAAAATACCACAACCCACATCTTAGAAATGTGTCAGCTCACATAGCCGTGTCACCCCCTAGAGGGTGCCTATGTTTTTTCCTTTCTTGGGTCTTAACCAAAGTTGAATCCTCTACTTCTGGCTGATAATCCTTGATAGTTATATGGTGAGTTTCTTGGGGGCAGATTCTTCCCTCCCCTTGCACTGTGATATTAGAAGTGTTTGGAGATTGACTCAGCTAGCTTCTACACTAAGGTTCGTAGTAAGGGTTTTCGTTCAGTGCGACAATGGATAAAATCCCTTAGGAGACCTCCCAACCTTTAAAACAAAGGCTTTGGGGATGGTCATCTTGCACACTATTGTTGAATTACGAGTTTCCCCGAATTCACTTTTGATTATAGTGGGTTGGAAAACTTGGCTTTAGTTGTTCCCACTAAGGTAGGCCTTCTAAAGGTGCTAATAAAAAACAAGAAATAATGAGTCTGGCATTTTGGTCACCGAGTGAAGGGGAAAGCATAGGCCTATCACTTTACAAGCATAGTAGACAAGGGGTTTGTTGACCTTCTAATTAAACTAGGTTCCTAATTTAATCAAAAGAAAGCAATAAAACAACTCTAGCCCCTACAAACATCATTAGTAGTTTGATATAATTGTCTTTGAAAATGTTTAAAAGTATCTGCAAAACAAAAAACATAAATAAGTCCATGGAATTTTGAATTTCTACAAAGTAAACCATATGCGCTGAAACAAAAGCCATATGTGCTAAAATATTGCACCAATGTGCAAAAGAAATATTGAATGCGCTAAAAGATAGACTGAATGCACTAAAATATAAACCAAATGCACTAAAAGACCCCATGACTATGCTAAAATATGAGTTGAATGCACTAAAAGATGCTCCTAATGCATTGTAATAGGAATTGGATATGCTAAAAAATGTTTCGTATATGCCGAAGAAATCATGGATGCACTACATAAGAGTTCACATCTAGATCTGTAAAACAACTTTCTAGAAAACATCAATAAAAAGGGGCTAGGCCCCATGGTAGGCGCCAAAAATGTATTGTGTAGAATTGTGTAATGTGAGTAAATGAATAATAAAACCACACAATCAATGAAACATATTATATTAGAGAATTGAATCACAAAACTAATTGAATTGAAACACAACAAATTCCCTAAAATCATTCCATTGTTTCCTATCTTCAGGGATTCATTAAATCATAGTGGCTCTCAAATTTGTGTATGCACTATGACTGTTAGAATGGCAACCTAAGGAATGAAATGGTGGAAGATGTAAGAAATCTATTCCTACATGATTGACAAACTATGTGATTTGTTGAATGATGCTATGATATTATGCTGTAAATGGTAATGGTGATATGATAAGGGATATGATGCTAAAGACTATGATGCAAATGTTGTATAAAACTACTATGATAATGGAAATGCATCTAATAAACTAAGCCATGATTTTAAACTAAATGATTCTACAATGCTAATTACTAAATGCTCCAATGCTAAATGCTCAAACACTAAATGCTCTCATGAAAATTTTGTAGAGTAAGTTTTCTCAAAGATGGGATATCAAATGCTAGAGAATGATGTTGTATTTATAATATTTCTAAGGCATAAAATGCTATGGCACCAACCAAAGGTGAAGATTTCAGGTGGAGAGATGAACGGTAAGAATGAAGAAGTTAGAGAGAATCATAGAGATTGTTTACTTTAATAGAACACTATTCCAAGTGTTTAGAAGAATAAATGAAATGGAAGAGCCAAGTGTCCAAGATTGTTTCAAAATTTGTTGAGGATAATTCCATTTAATTATTAAGGATATTTAAATTCATGAGACACTTGATGAGGTGGCAAGAAGAAAAGTTGGAGACATGTGACTAAATTCAAATTTGGAATTTAAATTTAGTAAGAAGATATTAATTAAATAAAGCAAACTATTTGAATTTTCTTATTTAATTAAAATTAGAGGAATATGATTTAAGATGGAAGAATTAGGAAATGTGAACCGTATAAATAAATTTAGAATTTATTTATAAGTAGATGAAATAAGAGGTTTATTAATTAAATAACTTGTATTTAATTAATTATCTTGACCGATTTTAGGTGTATACACTAATAAAAAACAAAATTCAATCATGAAAAATACAACATTTATTGTTTCTAAGCTTGGTTCGCTTAAGGATATCCCTTCTAATGGTTTTTCTCATCATGCCTTTTATTTCTAAATGCACAACACTCCACAAAATAAAACACAATTAGAGCAATTAGCATTATAAAGTTTAAAATAGAAATCTTGCACCAATCATGCCTCAAATTGGCAAGCACACCAGCCTTATAGGAGTCACAATCATAACACAATTGATCTTGAACATTACTCCACTTGTTGCAATCTGTATTTGTGGCATCAGTTGTTGATTCAATCCAATAAGTAGCATTCACATAGATGAAGTTGCATGATGTTGGCGGCTTACAACAACCTGACTGCGAAAAGAAAATAATCAAATTTCACAATATTTATTATAAAAGACTATATTTAAGAAGTAATTTTTTTATGAATAAAAATTAATATTATATTATTATGAATAAAACTTAATTACTATTAAAAAAGTGGATGATAAAAACTCTTAAAAAAGTGGATGAATAAAACATTTATTACTATTAAAAAAGTGGATGATAAAAAAACATACTCAACTTAAATATTAGATTCATATAACATGATATAAAGTTTGAAACTAAATTAAAAACCATTTATACTTCAATTTAAATTTAAAAGTAGAAAAAAGACCAATCCATATCTCAAAAAAAATGGTCCTATGAAATTCAAGGCAATCACTACATGCTCACAAAGTTAGATTGTACAATTACCTTGACGCCTCCCCCTAAGTTAGTCTGACTGGAAAAGGATCTTCACCCACTAAACTTAGATGAAATAATACCAAAACAAGGAACTTTTGGGTAGGTACTAAAAGTTATGGCATATATAACTAGAAGAACTATAGTTATAGGGAAAAGTAAAGTGATAAGGAAAATTTGTCATAAAATAGTATTTAATTAAATATAGTTTTAGCTTAAAGCTTAAGGGAATTACTTGAGTTGGGTATAAATTATTTTTGTAGAACTCTTATGTGGCTTCATTGGCTGAACCATCAACAAGGCTCTTGCATACTTTGCTGTCCTGAAGACAAGTTTTAATTTTATTCCATTTGTTGCTCTTCTCCACCCTCTTCTGCAGCTAGTTTGAGTATTCTCCCAACTGGTATTCCTTATACCCTCTACCAGAAACGACTTGACCAGTGCCGTTTTTGGTGATGACAAAGGTAAATACAGTGAATCATAATATGAGTAAAATGAGAAGAAACATGGTGGCCACATAGAACTGGAGCAACCATTCTTATCAAAACGATGAAATTTACAAATATAGAAGATGATAAATTATAAATTTGATTATTGATATGAGAGAAAGAGGTAGCCCCATATATATGATTCACCACTAATATATGTGAATATATAACTAATATGGGATAATAGGAGATGTAGTCATATATGTAGTATATCTCCACCAAACAAAGAAGTATAAGTCACACATACAACTTACCCAATAAAATACCTACCTTAATAAGTTGATCTTATCCTAGGTACATATAATGCAATGAAGTAATAAACTAAATGCAAGAAATGTAAAATGAACTAACAATTTATTTATCCTTACACATTTAAGATAAGCTTGACTAGGTAGGTGTTAACATGTGTAGGTCTCATCCTACACATCTATCACTTATTTAAGAGGAATATCATGTCGCCCATATATGTCATATTGTTGAGAGACATCCACTATCACTAGTAATTTGTGACTCATATGATAATTTACTTAGACTATTTGTCTTTAGTTTAGACTCCACTCTTCCTTATAAAACACTAACTTTGTATAACATTTGTATTATAATAGGTGTTGGTTATTTCAATTTCATGTGATTTTTTTAATATAAAAATATTTTTGGTTTTGTAAAAATTCCTAGTCCTTATGGATATTTTTCATCTATTATATTAGTTTGTTTGAGCTTCAAATGAAAATGATGATCACGATGAGATCTGCTAGGGTTTTGTGTTTTCTACGGTCACCCTTAGCCCCTCTTGCATCATACTACACATCTTGCGCAAGAAGTCCCTCTTTTCTTGTGTGTACAACCACATTTATTATGGTTTCTTTGTTTCAATATGCCTTCAACTGACTCTAACCCAGTAGTTCTTGCTAGTGTTAGTGGTTCGACGACATTGCTCAATGGCTCCTCCGAACAAACATCCCCAAAAATTTGTTCTGAAAGTCTTTCAGGAGGTAAGTGCTCTGATTCACCAGTTGATGTGGTTTTTCCTTTACCAGATTTTGATACTGCTCAATACACCCTTGTCAAGTATTTTTTTGAGAGAACTCCCCCTGAAAGTGTGCTTAAAGAATGGGTTAACAAGGCTTGGGTTCCTCATGGGGTCCGCCTTTATATGATCCAAAATTTAACCAAGGGTTTCTTTTTGTTTCGCTTTGTGGAGGTCAATCATGTGCAGGCTATGTTAGCCCATGGGCCCTAGTATGTCCAGTCTTCTTTGTTAGTTTTCCAGGCATGGACTTGTGACTTTGTTGTCTTGGACGACACCAAGTTGTGGGTCTCGGTTTGGATTGAATTTTCTGGTTTAGCCTTGCCTTGTGTGCCTTTTTTGAATAATATAGCTTCCTCACTAGGAAGGGTTATTTGTATTGAGCCGGATAGGTTCTTTTAGTCCTAACCCCAGAAGAGGGTTTGTGTGGAAGTGGACCTTTCCAAAGATTTGATAGAATCCATTAATATCCAAATTGGAGCTCTCTGACACACCCAAAAGGTCACCTATTTTAATCTACCCAACACATGTTATAGGTGTCAATCAGCAGACCACAAGATTAAGGACTACCCTACGACAGTGCCTCATACACCTTCTCTACCACGAGATGCTGAAAAGCCTCATTCAGCGGCTGCATCTCCTACCAAACTTGATGCGAAATGGACTATGGTTATGAACCGAAAGAGTAAGGCCACTAGTTCTGAGTTGGCTCCCATGACCTCTGAACTAGTGAAAGATGTTTCAAACCCTTCTTTGAAGGGGAAAGAAGCTCCGGTTGGAGCTGATTATGTTCCATAGCAGCCTAGGCCAAAGGCTACACCTCGGCCGATTGTTGTCATGTTAACACAGACGAATATTTCTTCTCCTTTGATGGGAGCTCAAAGGTGGTCTCGTAACCCTTCCCCTCCTAGGGAAGAAGGGGAATATGTTCATGAAAAGTGAAGGCTTTCCTCTCTGTCCATCTAGATTGGATCAATTTTGCCATAATTTTTGCAGAATCATTTCTCTTCTCTGAATGAAGAGGAATCAGGTTTCAAAAACATGGAGTTTCATTCATGAAGTTCCTCTCATGGAATGTTCAAGGTTTGATAGACCTCTCCAGGAAGTATTCTGTCAGGGATACCTTGTGTAAGTACTCTGATATTAAAGTGCTTTGTCTCTAAGAAGTTAAAAATTTTGGTTTTTTTCTTGTTGCGGCTTGTCACTCTATTTGGCTAGCCAGTAAAATGTTTTGTACTACTCATGATGTTGGGCATGGTGGAGCTTTCACCCTTTTGGCCCCATGGTGGCACTCTTGTGTGGTCGACCACGGGTTTGATCCCACTCATTGGATTTTCTGGATCATTCTCAACATTGATAATAATTCCTTTGGGATTATTAATGTCTATGCTTCTAATGATGTTGTGGAGCGCTCTTAGCTTTGGCATTGGATTGTTGATTCATTACCAGTTGCTACCTGGTTACTATGTGGGGACTTCAATATGGTGGAGATGACATCTGACAAAGATGGCACCTTGCCATTCAGATGGACAGCTGGGGAAAGGGAGGCATGGCTTTACATGCGCAATAAATTGGGACTTTTTGATCCCAATATTGGCCACCACCATTCTCATTCTCTCTGGCACACTTGGTGTAATTACTGAGCCGGTTCTGATAGAATATTTAAGCACCTTGATCGTGCCATGATCTCGACACAATATTTTTTCTCTTTTGATAGCTCCTCTCTCCTGGTTAAGCTATTAGTGGATGTGACCTTGTTAGACCACTTCCCCATTTCTTTTTGCATTGAATGGGAGACTCGGCAGCCTCACACGTGTTAAACTCATTTTTTTTTAAACATGTCTTTACTCTGCCACAAGCCTACCCTGGCCCACATTCACAGAGTCTAGAATTTGGACTGTAGACCAACTCATCATATAGGCTGGATTAATTGGAGGAATGAGGCTATCATTTGCACGACTAGATTTTTGTGCATTTATGGGCGCCAATTGGCTATTTTTCATCGGCGGTCTTATGAGGCTACCACCAGTAACCTCCATGCAACTATTGAGGCTTTGGTGGCTAGCCCTTTTTCTCCATCATTGCAAGTTAGGGTGGAAAAATTAAGGCACAAGAAACAAGTTGCTGGCAACTATGTTGCTAGAGGTGCGCAAATCAAAGCCCAGTTACATTGGCTAAAAGTTGGTGATCATGCCTCCAAAGAGAGTTTTTTGGCTCTCACATGCCGTGCACTCATCCATGGGCACAGATGGCTGACACTGACAGTGGGACTGTATTGGGCATGATCTGCATCAAGTTTACTTAGAAGCTTTTCATTCTAATTCTCTAGGTAACCTAATTAATAAAGGTAACATAAAATTCATACCTAATCCTGGTGACCCAGAAGACATTTGCAACTGGAGACCTATCACGCTTCTTAATGTCTCCTACAAGATTATTGCCAAGGATTTGGCTCTTAAAATCTACCATCTTCTACCTCAGATTGTGTACCCAAAACAAATTGGGTTTATCAAATCCATATTTATTTTGGATAATATTATTGTTGTTTGGGAAGGCATGGAATGGGCCAGATGTTCAAACTAGAAAGATGTGTTCATTAAAATTGACTTTTCCAAAGCCTATGACCGCATTGAATGGCCGTTTATTCTTGCTATTTTGTAAGCTTTGGGTTTTGGGCCCAACTTCATTCAATCTATTTGAATGCTCTTTGCAGATGCCTCAACTTGTATCACCATCAATGGTCATCAATCCTCTAACTTTGGACTCTTTCGTTCCATTCGGCAAGGGTGCCCATTGACCCCCTCTTTGTATGTGCTTGTAGTTGAGGGATTTGGCTACCTCTTGGCCAACACAGTTTCCCAACAGCGGGTCAAGGGCATTTCTCTGCCCAACTCTTAGGCTCAACTTGTTAATGGCCATTTTGCTGATGACTCATTCCTCACTCTTCTGAAGGAAGAAGATTCCATTGCAACAGCTCTTGAGTGCCTTAATACCTTCTATCTTGTTTCCAGCTCTGCCATCTAGTGGCATAAACTTTGTGTTACTGATAGTCTATCTTGCCTTCTCTACCTTGGTTGCAACAATATGGATGGAAGTGGATTAGGCCAGGAGAAATTTTTTAGTTTTTGGGCATTCCCTTTTCCTTTCAGGCATCCCTGGCTGAGCTTTGGCAAGTTGTGCTCTCCAGGGTTGAGTAGAAGTTTTCTTATTGGATTACCAAGCTCCTCTCTTTGGTAGGGAAATTTTAGGTGTGTTCCAAAGTTCTGGCGGCTACCCATGTTTATTACTCTTCTTGTTGGGCCCATTCCAAAGTTGCCTATGGCAAGCTTGAGAAATTGCTTAGAGACTTTCTTTAGGCCTCCTTTGAGTCTCATAGAGGGTTTCACCGTGTGGCTTGGGAATTCTCCTGCCTTCCCAGAGACTTAGGACCTCTTGGGTTTTTGTCTACTCAACGACAAGGGACTGCTCTATGTGTTAAATGGATTATTTGTGCCCTTATTGGGGATGAGGCTTGGAAAATTCTTCTCAAACATAGTATTCAATCCGACTTCCCTATCCATAGACTTTCCTAGAAGGGGATTGGATTTTAAACCCTTTTGGTCATGGAAGAATTGACTTAGATTGTTGGTACATTTGTGGCAAAAAGTATCTGGCGAGCCTAGGAGGCTATCAAACCCTGGCTCCGTTGGGCTGGCTCTTTTTTTTGAGATGGGATCTCTCTCAACCAACACAATATTTTGTGGTTGCCTCTTTTTTCTTGTAATGGTCAGTCGTTGGCTAAGTCGCCTTGGCTTAAGGCGCTCAGGTTTCAAAATAAGGGTATCCATACCTTTCAACAGATATTTCATAGACCCACCATGTGTATTATGTCATGGGAATTTTTTTCATGCCTAGTTCAGGCTTCATAACCAGGACCATGATACTTATGAGGGTCCGGTGAATGCTATTCCTGGTGAGATGCTTCATAAATTTGGAATTCGTGGGACTAAACCTTGGTGGAAAGACTGGAAGTGGTATCCAAACACCCCTTTCAGAAATTACAAGCCTCGGCTCGGTTACAGGTGGCTCTCACCACATTTTTCTATGATTCAGAGTTTGAACTAGAGGTGGCTTCTTCATTCTCTCGTTCATGTCTGGTGTAAAAGATTTGCTACCACTTGGTCTACAAGTGTTGAGCAAAAACTTGCCCACTTTGCCTGGTGTATTCTTTTCCAAGGCTTGCTTGTGGGTTCTCGGCTTGTTCACCTAGGGGTCTAGGACCCTCATTGCCCTTTTTGTGGGCAAGCTAAGAATTTGAAGCATATTTTCTGGTTTTGTCCCAGAGCCCAACAACTTTGGACTTGGATTTATGACTTTTTTCAGCCCTTTAGGCTAGAGCCTTTCTTCTGGCACATGGTGTTACTAGGAGATTCTCCCATATTTCCTATAAAATTCACCCAGCTTTGGCATGCTTTTAGGGTGGAAATTCTCTTCAATATTTGGAAAGACAAAAATGCTTACATTTTTTCTCATACTTAAATGGATATACATGTATCTTTATATTCCAAAGCTATCATTTTCTCTAAAGTGTTTTTATAGGTTTAGGTGCAAGCTAACAAAGTTGCACTTGAGGTTGCTCACCTTCAGGTTTTCTTGGATCACTGGGGTAATGCCCCTTGTATTGTTGTTCGGGTCCCTACTTCGCCCACCTTTTCTCGTGGCCGATCGCCCTTTAGGGGTAGACAGCGGAGTGGCTCTGCGTGTCCCTTTTCCTAGCCTCCACCTCGACGAGATTCTCACACTCCTTGACGAAACCGCTCTCCTCCACCATGGGCTAGCCAAGGGTGGCCTTCTGACAGTGCTTCAGGGAGTGGCGGTGACAGTTCTAGGTGACCCTATGATGACCCTCCTGCTTCTAGCTCTGGTTGGCCAGCCACTAGCAAAAATTTTCTGCATCTAGCACTTGCAATCTCTATATATCAAGTGCTAGATGCAGAAAATTTTTCTGGGCACTGCCCATGTGATCTGTTGGTTTTTCTGGGCACTGCCCATTTGACTCTTGAGGTGTACCTTTTTACCACCCATCCTTTTTTTGTGAATATGTATCTTTATATTTGATTTAATATAGATAGTTGCCTATTCATCAAAAATAAATAAATGATGATCACTTTTATCAAGGTCCACATCAACATATCTATTATAAAATGTATTATGGAACCCTAGGAATTAGGGTTAAATTTATGTCCAAACTTTCAAAATTAACATCATAAACTAGATACCATTGGAGCAGGCTGTGCAACATACAAAAGGGTATGTGCATGTCTTGCATCAGATGACAATGGTTGTACCGTCCTTCTATCATTTAACTATTTGTTAGAGTCTGTGTAACTTGCTAGTTTCTTTTATAAATGCAGTGCCCCCGTTGGAATTTTAAATTAATGCGGCTTTCCACCATATTTAATAATTTTTACATCCACTTGAAAACATTTACTTTTATATTTACTTCGGTTTTAACAGTGTTTATTTTTAAGTTCCAAAATTAAATGTGTTTAATTTTTATTTTATATTTGATTTTTTCTACTCATGTATAATATAATGTTTAAATTTTTATAGAATATATAATATTATATATGAAAATATAATATAATAAATATAATATAATAAATATATATAATATTTTTATATAAATATAATTATATAAATATACATTATAAAATTATATATTTAAAATATATTTATAAATTTAAGTTTTTTACTTTGTATATAATATAATATGTATATTATATATTACACTATAAACATAATATTATATCACATTTATTATAATATATTATATATAATATTATGATATTGCAACACAATAATATAATATATTATACTAAAATACATTATAGATTGATATAATAATATTATATTATATTTTATGGAGAGGGGGAGAGAAGGAGAGGATGAGAGAGGGAGAGATAGAAATATAAATATAGAGACATGAATTGATATATAGAGAGGGGTAGATAGAGGGAAAGATATAGGGGTAACACAAACAAAAGGACAATGAAAACATTAGTCTCCTAATAATTGCTCGTCTTATGCATATAATGTATAATAGGTGTGATGCCAATAATTTTTCAAAATTGTGAGACTCGATAAAATTTCTCCCTTTTTCTCCCATCAAGGTATAATTAAATAGTACGTCAATTTAAATGAGTATTTACATCAAGTGTTATTAATACTCTATTTTGTTTAGGGGTAATATAATATTTAGTTTTAGTTACTTTTTATTATCATTTTTAGTTTTTTAAAGAGTATTACTATTTAAAAAATATTAGTATCAATATTTTAGATTTAAGAAAATATATGTATAAATAGATTATATCACATTTATTATATTTAACACATGATGGGCTCATAAAGGGCATTTGATATTAAAGAAAATAACAAAACCTTCCACGATGGTGGTGAAAGAAAACTCAAAGGTCTCATAATTTCTACATATTTGTTTCTAAGTTTAATGGTGAATATCTGTGGAGGACATGAAGGTAAATGTCCCTCCCATGGCCCCAAGAAATTAACCATTTATCATCCTAATTATGAGATGATTGTTGCATTAAGTAATGAGAAAACTATATTAAAGAACATTGACATTTTTCTCGCAATGGTTGACTATAATAAACTCTTGCTTGTAAATTTTAGATGAATGGATGAAGAGTGTTTTGGCTAAAAAAATTGGGGGTTTAGGTATCATTTTGTAGAAATCGATCTTCGAATGAGGGGTCTCTTTTTCTATATTTTGAGAAACTAAAATGCAAGAAGTTGTCGGGCAGTTAGGGCACTATTGGAACATAGGAACACTATGTTTTGTTCCCTAGCTCTAGGGACCGCCAAAAGCCTTAAATGAAAGAATTATGGCTTTATTTTTCCTAGGGAGGGTGACAATGAAGAATGTGACCCATCTTTGTGGGAATTTTCACCATATGATATCTCCTTAGGGAAAGTTATTAGAATAGACAAGTTCAGAATAATCTTCTCTATTACGGATGTTAGGGCACTTTTCTTTGTTGCCCAAAGGTCAAATTCCTAAGATCATTATTATTAACTTGAAGATAAATTAATTCTTTTCTTGTGGTGTTGATATTTTAGGAGGCTAAATGCATGTTATCTTTGTACAAGAAAAGGGTATATTAGGAAAAAATTCCTTATAATTTTAAATAGACCTGGCAATGTTGGTGTAAAACAAAAACCTAATGCTAGTGCACCTTCGACCAACTTGGGTATTAAGAATTTCTCCATGAATGATGTGGGACCTAACCCTACTCGAGAATCTCTTGAGACTAATGTTATTAAAATCAATAAGCCCAATGTTGAGGCTCAAGTAACATACTTCAAAGGTTATCTTTGTTAATTATAATGGTGGTGTTCCTACCATTGACAATATCAACCACCTTGTTGATTCAGTATGTGATTCTATCAATAATTCTAGCTTGACTCCCCCTGTTAGCCTGAGTGGTGTGGATACTCCTATAAGTGAGAATTCCCTCATGGAGGGCTATGGACCCAAACACTTAGCCATCAATGACTCATTGTTTCTATCTAACTCAACTTCCATTTATGTTGACTCTACCTCTTCGAAGGCTATCACAAATTGCACTTCATGTGCATCTGTGGACTCTCTAGACTCTAACATTTTATTCCCTCACAATCCTATGATCATTATTCCAAAAGATCTAGTTCTAAACCTCCTTGCGGAGATTGAAAAATAGAGGGCTTTGGAACCTATTTTGAGCTTCAAGAAGAAGAATGAACAACAATTATTTTTGGACAAGATTTGTCATAATATAGCCCTAAACAATAGTAGCAGTATGGAAAAATACGACAGTGAGAATGATGTTTTTGGTAAATTTGTATTTTTACCCTCAATTGAGACATTCTTGAATAAAGATAGAAATATAAGAAGTAACAAACCCTCCTTGAACAATGATTCATCCTTAGTGGTCAATACCATTGTTCAAGAATTTGAAACCAAGAGTCAAGATACTTGTAATCTACAAAATTATAGTAGTTCATTAGTTTCCTTTAAACTTCAAGTTAAACAATAGTTAGGAGTATCCTAAAAACATAGATCGCCTTAATGATGATCTGAAAATGGGTCACATAATGGCTGTGAATAGTAGTCTACAAATAGACACTAGAATTATTGCAATTATTAATTTGAACAAAGTAGGTTATGGATCTGAGCAAACTCATAGAAATTTGTAAATTCCAAGTAGCTTGATAAAGGAAAACAAAGATAACACTTTCTATTTCAATTCTATGAATATACCCAAGCATGAGAAAATAATGCTCATGTCTTGGATGTAGGTGAAGAGTTACAAGTAGACCCCAAAGATTGTTGTACCGGTGTTGTAGAAAATCATATGGGGTTGAAGAAAGATAATCAATAATTGCTAGATGATAGTCATGGCATAAAATCTGGTAGTAGACTAGTGAAAAGCATAGAGACCCCTGATGTATGGTAAGGGAGTCATAGAAAGGAAATAGGTTCTTTTTTTTTGCTTGTCCCTCCATACTTGAATGAGCAACTAAATGTAAGGTCATTCCTACTAGAAATGGCATGATTAGTATATCTAAATAGAAGAGGAAGAAGAGGATTAAGGATTTCCTAGTACCATCTTCCAAAAGGAAAGAGAATTTTAAAGAAAGCATTTGTAAATGCTTTGATGGCTTTAGGAAATAAATGGATACTTGTTAAGGTTTATTTGAATGAATTTTCACTACACCTTTGGAATGTCTGGGGACTTGAGTCTCTTGACATAAAATATATTGTCAGAAGATTCTTAAGATCATATAGGAATAAGGATGTACTCCTTTTACAAGAGATAAAGGCTACTAATTTTGTCCTCAATACTAACCTTAAATTTAATTGGAAGGACTCCTATCACCACCCCACTAGTCATGAGAAAGATAAATGTGACTCATCATGTGACTCCACATCAACGCTCAATAAAACATGCTATGAATGCA
Organism: Sequoia sempervirens; assembly: GCA_007258455.2. Classification (NCBI taxonomy): domain Eukaryota; kingdom Viridiplantae; phylum Streptophyta; class Pinopsida; order Cupressales; family Cupressaceae; genus Sequoia; species Sequoia sempervirens. Next base: position 29,594 of record VDFB02025465.1, on the reverse strand, counting down.
CAAGTATTGGTCTCACTTTATTTTTGGGCCTTTTTGGAAACCTTGACAAAAAGCATGTTTATGTAGTATCATATTTGATGATGTGGTCCTGAAACGTCAGTTATAAGTAGGGACTTTCCAAGTAGTTGCTATAAAAATTTGGGATTGATTTGAAATTTTCATGTGAGATAATTAGAAATGCGAAGTTAGGGTGCAAAATTATTGGGTCCTCTCCCCTAGTTAAAATTATATATAGGTGGGGATACGCCCACACTAAAAGCATTTACAAATGAATTTTTTTTTGTGTTGCTCGAAAAATGAGTGACTATGAGAACTACTAATTAAAGCATGTTGCAACATGGACAATGAAACAAAATCTACTTTTATGGCAATGCATGTGCAGAGGGGAGAAAACATGAACAATCAATATAACTTCAATAGTCTTGCATCCCCTATTTTAAAAATTGAACCATTGATTTGAATTTTTAGTTTGGTCTTCTTCAAATAGAGAATGCCTTCTACATAATAATAAAAAATAGAGAACACCTTCCATATAGTAAATATTAAACACTTAATATAAACATGTAATATTATATATATTATATTATATGATAATATTTTGATATTAAAATATTATAATATAATATATATATAATATAATATTATTATATCAATCTATAATGTATTTTAATATAATATATTATATTATTGTGTTGTAATATCATAATATTATAATAAATGTGATATAATATTATGTTTATAATATAATATATAATATACATATTATATTAGATACAAAGTTAAAAAATTAAATTTATAAATATATTTTAAATATATAATTTTATAATATATATTAATATAATTATATTTATATAAAAATATTATATATATTTATTATATTATATTTTTCATATATAATATTATATATTCTATAAAAAATTAAACATTATATTATACATAAGTAGAAAAAATCAAATATAAAATAAAAATTAAACACATTTAAGTTTGGAACTTAAAAATAAACATTGTTAAAATCAAAGTAAATATAAAAGTGAATGTCTTTTTCTTTTTTTTTTAAAGAAGGGGTAAAAATTTTATTCAATCAAAACCATAGTACAATGCAAAGGCCAGAGGCCCACCAGACCAAGACCACCACCAGAACAACCAACAACCACATTACATATTCTTGTCTTCCACTAATAACCTCTCCAAGGTCTCATGATAATCAGAAGGTAACTCCTCCCTTCCATTGATATCCTAGCCATCCACATTCTCAGAGGCCCACTTCGCCAGACAGTCAGCCACTCTGTTCCATTCTCTAGGGATGTGGCAAAAGGAGACAGAAACCAAGGAACTACATAGACTCAGAATCTATCTAACTACAGAGGCTAATTGCCAACTAACATCTGCCAACCTCTGGTTGTTTAGCATATCCACAACAATCTGAGAATCAGAATCACAAATGATCCTCCTCTAGCCTAAAGAGCAGCCACGCTCAATTGCAATCTTAATAGCAAGGGCCTCCATCAGATTATTAGAGTGTGGACCCTTGTAAATAGAAAAGAAAAAAACCGCACCACCATCATTACCTCTACCAATACCCCCAACCCCAGCATGACCAGGGTTCCCATGAGAAGAACCATCGGTATTAATCTTAAGGACCCCCACAGGGGGAGGTGACCACCTCCCATCCTGACAGACCCATTGCCTGACGTGACAGGGTCTTCTCCCAGCAATGCTTCCCCTTCTATTATCCCCCAGGTTTAAATTTCGCAAAATAGCAAGATCACTAGGGTCAATATTTTCAGTCATATCACACTTAGCATAAATAATCTCTTGAAGCCTGCTAATTATCTTCTTCCACAATTGAAAACTTCCCAAATTGAAGCCACAAAAAATTCTACGGTTCCTCTCCAGCCAAAGGTTCCAAAGAATCAAAACAAGCCCAACAGACCAGGCCATTTACAAGAAGGAAGTCTTTGCTGGAGGCCTGCCCAAGCTCTCCCAAAATTCAATTAGGGAGGTAGCATGAATACAACCATGATGCCAAGCCTCCCACCATCTATGCCATATCTCTCTAGAAAAAGGGCAAGAAAAGAACAAGTGGGAGGTACATTCCTCACTGTGCGAACAAAGGAAGCAAATAGAAGGTCCCTAAAAACCATGCTTGCGAAGATTTTCCCAAGTGAGGCACTTCTTCTGAGCAACCAACCATAAGAAAAAAATACATTTGGGCTAAGAAAAGTTGTCCCAAACCTTCTTCCACTAGTGCACCTCAGTAGGACCACGTAAGTTCTTGTCAAGCATAGCATAGCCTTGAGCCACATAAAATTTACCTTTTGGACTTGGACTCCAAGCCAAAACATCCCTCACATTAAGGGAGTTGCAAAGCCTGCCCTCCAAAACTCTAGCAAGAACAACACGATCCTCATTTGAACCACCCATGGGCCACTCCTGCAGGTCCTTCCAGCAAGCAACCACCGTCTGACCAATTCGCTTGACTATTTTAAAATGCTCCACCTTAATCCAACCCGCCTCAGAAAAAATATGGCAAAGAGGCTCAAGCTGGGGGAAGCTAGAAAGAATGGGAGGGTGGCCATCCCAAGAGTCCTGCCAAAATAGAGCATCAGAGCCTCTATTACAGATCCAAAAGAGACCCTCCTTAATCAACTGAGCACCCTTCTTAAGGGTATGCCAAATACAAGAACCTTTACCCAGCAAAGCAAGTCGCATCACATCAAGGCTATCAGCACCAGGAAGATACTTGTGGGCAAGAATCCTGGCCGAATCTTGTTCTTGATTGTTGCACCACCTCCAGTACAGCTTGGCAACCAAGGCCATGACAACAAGAGCCATAGACCTAAGACCAAGGCCCCCAGCATGTTTCGGCCTGCAAACACACTCCCACTTGACTAAACTCCACTTCGAGGAAAGAAGGTTTCCAGACCAAAGGAATTGTCAGGACAGAGCATCAAAATCCCTCACAAAGGTGGAAGGGGGAACCTGCACACAACACCTATAAATGGGGAGAGATTGCACCACAGTCTTTAGAAGAACCACTCTCCCAGCAGAAGATAACCATCTGTAGGTCCAATGACTAACCTTACTCCAGAATTTATCTAAAATCCCCTGCTAGTAATCTCTATGCTGAGATCCCAAAGCCAAAGGGATCCCAAGGTACATCAATGGAAGATAACTGATCTAAAATCTAAGGATCCTAGCGATCCTGCTTTGAATAAGTTGAGGGTTATTAAAGAAATAAATGGAGGATTTATCATCATTAATACACTGACTTGAAGCCTTCAAATAGGTGTCTAAGGCTCTCCTGAAGTTCACTGCCTCACTAATTCTAGCCATGCTCATCAATGCAGTATCATCCACAAACTGAAGATGAGAGTAGGAAGGAAGAGAATCATTCCAGCTCCAACCTTGGAAAGACCCTGCCTCACCTGAGATTTAATAAATCTTCCAAAACCCTTTGCCATGATAATGAATAAATAAGGAGATAAAGGGTCCCCTTGCCGAAGTCCTTGAGAAGCACTAAACAAATCTGAAGGTTCCCCATTAATGAGAACAGAGAAGGAGGATGAGGTCACACAACTAAGAACCCAATCTACCCACTCCTCATCGAAGCCAAATGCCAAGAGGATTTTCTGTAAGAACTCCCAGCTCACTCGATCATAAGCTTTAGCCATGTCCAGTTTCATAAACATAGCCTTCTCCTTAGAGTTATCCATAGAATGAATAGCTTCCATTGCATTCACAACACCATCCAAAATTTTTCTTCCTTCAACAAAACCCCCTTGCTTAGGAGAGACCAGAGTATTAAGGAGTGGTTTGAGTCTCTCCGCAATCAATTTGGTGATGATCTTGTAAACATCATTACATAGTGCAATAGGTCTAAATTGAACCCGCTGATTAGCCCCCTCCTTAGGTATGAGAGCCAAGAAAGTAGAATTCATCGACTTGAGCATCTGTTTGTTCCTATGAGATTCTTGAACCAACTTGAGGAGATCAAACTTTATTATTTCCTAGAACTCTTGAAAGAACTCAATCGGAAACCCATCTGGGCCGGGAGCCTTACCTTTTTTCATGTTAAACACCACTTTCTCCAATTCAGGTAACAAGATAGGATGTAAGAGAGCCACATTCATCTCAGTAGAGACCAGGTGGGGAATACAATCCAAGATGGCCCTCTCCTCATCCCTAGTTGCAAGATCCTCTCTAGAAAATAGGTTAGAAAAATAAGTGACTTCAGCCCTGGAAATATCAACACAGGAAGAGAGTTGAGCCCCTTTAGGCGAAACTAGAGATTAGATGGAATTCCCTTGCCTCCGAGCCTTAACTGAATTATGAAAGAATGCAGTGTTTCTATCCCCCTCCTGAAGCCAATCAACACGAGATTTCTGCTTCCAGAAGATCTCCTCCCAAAGCTCCAACTCTTCTAATCCCTTAAGAGCCAAGGACTCAGCTTTAGTAAGATCAGAGGTCAACCCTTGGTCCCAAATCAAACGAGTGATGTTATCCAACTTGGACTAAACAACCAACTTCTGAGCATGTAGGTTCCCAAAACATTGTTTATTCCATTTCTTAAGCCTGTACTTCACATGTTGAAGCCTCTTACAAAAAGTAAACATGGCCGTCCCATGAGCAGGCATCCCCTCATACCACCAACCCAACATAAGATCCTGTAAAGACTAATCTCTTAACCACATTAACTAAAATTTGAAAGAAGGGTTTTTGGTGACACCATAAGCGGTGACAGAGAGCTTGATAGGCCAGTGATCGGAGCCTCTCCAATCAAGAATTTCTGAGCTGGTGATCAACTTACTGTTCATCTAATAGCAGGAAACCAAAAATCTATCAAGCCTTTCTGAGATAGCCTCAACACCACACCTCCTATTATTCCATGTGAAGACACCATTGGTTGGCTTCACATCAATGAGATTCAAGGAACCAATCATATCTCTGTGTAGATTTGCAGAGGGATCCAACTTGGCTAATCCATCTCGTTTTTCATCCAAGCCAGTAACATCATTAAAATCACCAGCCATAATCCATGGGAGAAAAGGGTCTAAGGCCCGAATGAATCTGATGTGAGACCAAAGATTTGACTTACCTGAAAGATCAGTAGGAGCATAAATATTGGATAGGAGACACCTTTCTCCAGTCACAAAACAAGAGGCTACCAGAGAGATAGAAGACTGACTAGAAATCCACCATAAGGGGAGCACTTTCCTCAGGTTCCAGAAGCAAGCCACCCCCCCTGAACTGTTCAAAGCACCCACCCCCTGCCAATTGCTTTGGGCCAGATGCGCGAAGCAAAATTAGCCAAACCATCCATTGAAAGCTTAGTTTCCTGAATAAAAACCACATCATGTGATTGAGATTCAATTAATCTGCGAACAACCTTTTGTCTAGGGATGCTGTTCAACCCCCTTACATTCCATGATAAAAAAATCATTTATGGGGGTGGGAGAAGTGGGAATCAATAGGTTTCACAGACCCAGACTCAACCAAAGTATCCCCCATAATCTTGGCCTTTTCTTGATCAGTCTTCCTACCACTCCTTGACGGTTTATCAAGATGCCCCTTTTTAAAGGATTTCTGTTGTAAGCCTAAAATAGGAGGAGCTTTGTTACTCTTCATAGAGTTTGAAGCCCCCTTAAGAGCAGGGGGTCAGGAACCACCACAACATATCCCTTTGGAGCCTGTGACCCCTGGAGATCCCTGATATCTTGAACCTGAGAAGGCAGATCCTGAGCAATCTATTCAACCTGAAGGTCCCCTAGAGATAAAATCTGATCCTCCTTTGCATCCTCATCCTGAACCTCATGCAGACCCTTAGCCCCAGAAGAGAACTCAACTGGAATACCTTCCTCCTGGGCCAAATCTTCAAGAACATCAAATCTATTATGATATTGCTATCAGGATTCAACTGTGTAGTTTCGAGTCAAACTCATTGACCCATGTTTCATGAGTAGTGGTTCAACAAGAACCCATCTCTGACCCTTAGCCCCAGAAGAGAACTCAACTGGAATACCTTCCTCCTGGGCCAAATCTTCAAGAACATCAAATCTATTATGATATTGCTATCAAGATTCAACTCTGTAGTTTCGAGTGAAACTCATTGACCCATGTTTCAACAACTCAAGCAAGCTTAACCTTGGAGAAAACTCCCTGGTTAAGCGCGCTTGAGCTGGAGCAGTACTAGGATGGGTGAACTCCTGGGACGGACCAGTGCTTCACCTCTGTGAGCATCACCTAGATGCAATGAGTGCTAAGTGGACCATTCGATATCATGAGAGATGGGTTCTTGTTGAACCACTACTCATGAAACATGGGTCAATGAGTTTGACTCGAAACTACACAGTTGAATCCTGATAGCAATATCATAATTTGACACGCTGTGGAAAAATACCTCCTACTTATCAACATCAAATCTGTTAAAAGTGCCATCATTGTGTCTATCCAACCAGGTTCTCTTCTTACCCTTTCCTTTGTTATGAGACTTAACTTGAGTAAAGCCCTCGTTATCTGCAGGTTCATTAGGCATAGGATCCTTCCCCTTGCCCCCCCTAGGAGGTCAAGAAGCAGCCAAGGGGAAGGGTTTAAATTTGGGACATTTGCGGTGTAAATGACCATATTCATGACAAATTCGACATCTAAAAGGGAGGGTATCATAATCTAGCTGTTGGATCCAAGAAGAAGATCCCAAGTGGATTTCCATAGAGTTTGGTAATGGATTATTTAAATCAACTTCTACACAAATACGAGCAAAAGAAATTACCTTACGATCTTGAGTTTGTGTAGCCGATCCCACAGGTTTTCCAAGGAGTAATGAAATTGAGTGAAGAATATCTTCCCTACAGAATTCCAAATGAAGCCTCAGAAAACGAACCCACACAGGTACCTGCGAGGGGATCTCTTCAGCAGAGTTGAAGCCCATGTGCCAAGGCTTGATGAAAAGCCCCACCTAGTTAAAGAAATAAGGGCCTCTTTCAAAAGCCCTATTCCTATCCGACATGCATGAAAAAATGACCAAAAAATAGTTATTAGCTGCCAAAATAATCTCCATATCACCTTCAGGAGTCCAACACAGGTAGGGGTGATCCCATAATAGTGGTTTACAATTTTTGGCCAAACTGGACACTGAAATTATAATTTTTAACTAAATTTTCACATTTGGGCACCTATAGCGGCTAAACTGTGAGGAATTTGAAGATGGTGCAAACTAGAGTCTCATCAAATTTTTTCTGTACATTCTAAAAATATTTTTTTCAAAATTTTTGGAATCAAATTACACTTCTTTTTCCATCTCCCACGAAAATTGATTTTTTTTAGAAAACAACATTTTTAAAATGTGATGCACACCGTATAACACATAACTTTTTTTCCATGAAGGATAAAATTATAATTCATTCAAATTTAGATTTGTAACTCTGATATCTAGTGCTTCCACTTGGTTAGATATTTTTATTGATTATTTTTTCCTTAATCAAGTTTCAAAGTTAAGCGAATTACAATTCAGACACAATCGACCATATAGCGTGTAACTTTTTTGTATATGTCAAAATTTAATTTAATTTTTTTTGTTGGATCAAGTACTTCAATATCTGGTGTACTCATATTTTAAATTTTTTTTTTTGATAATCTTCTATTTTTCCACATGTGAAGAAAAAAGAAATTTATTTTCAATGAAAAACCTATGTTTAATAAAACTTAAAAAACAAATACATAACAAAACCAAAACATATTAAAATTATATTCATTGGATAGCTTGTTCTAAGGAATACCATAATAATTTGAGATAAATTTTAAATGAAGTCATTTGATCCCCCAAAATCTAAATCAAAATTGATTTTTTATTAGCATTTTGATAGGTGTAAAGGAGACACATTTATAGGTATGGTTTAAAACTAGCAAGGTTCTATCCAAGGGGTTTGATCTAAGGTGATTTGATCAAACTCTCTTCAATTGGAATCCTTAAAATGGAACTTTTTAAGGCTTAAATCATTATATTTTCTAAAAATATGTGATTTCAGCTAAAATTCGTTCCTCTCAGGAATTGTAAACCACTATTATGACAGCACCCGTAGAGAAAGACGAAGGTCCAAAAATTTGCAAATAAGGGCATGATTACCCCAATATTCAACATCCTCTGAAACTTGCTCAGGTTGAATAACCAAAACAGGTCGATCCTCAAATCTTTCCAAACATCCGTTTACTTTTTTAATTCGAAACATCCCTTTTGAGGAGGAGACCCGATCTCCAGATAGGGGTTTACCCATCTGATCTTCAACATTGGCATGTAGCGAAGAAGACGGCTCTGCCATCTCCAAATCCCCAGAGGAAATCTGAGACAAAACAAAACCCCGATTCTCCATGGGCCAAATAACACAACCACACCAACAAAGAGAGATGAAACAAGAGACCCACAGTCTCAGCTCACAAAACACCACCCGCCAAGATAACATCGAGCACAGCAAAAATGTAGGAAAAAATATCCTCCCACAACCAGACAAGGATTGGACCCCCAAGCCAACCCACGCACCCCTGAGCATAGGTAAAACCCCCCCTTGAGAATGCAACACAGACACAGCCAGTAGCCGTAGGCAGAATAGAGCTAGGAAGAGCTAGGGCACGCGAGCCCTAACTCACACCTAGATGTCACATGATGCCATCCATTAATTTCACAACCTTCATGAAAGTGAATGTCTTCAAGTGGATGTAAAAATTATCAAATATGGTGGAAAGCTGCATTAATTTAAAACTCCACTGGGGGCATTCCATTTATAAAAGAAACTGACAAGTTACACAAACATTGACAAACAGTTAAATGACAGAAGGACGGTATAACCATTGTCATCCAATGCAAGACATGCACATACCTTTTTGTATGCTGCATAGCCTACTCCGATACCATTGTATTACATGCACAAACATTAACATTTTAGGTGCATAGGTATCTTATTGAAATATAGGTCTTAAAAATTTGGGGTAGGTTTTTAAGGGGCTTGGAGAAGCTAAGGAATGACTTAAAATGAGTCCAATAACATGTATAAGCATAGAAAATAAGTAAACTAGTAATATAATGCACAAGTGAGTACAAGATCATGGGGGTCTGGACAAAAAATGGCGATATGAAGAAAAGTGGCTGATGACTTCTTTTTTAATCCAAATTTAATGAAATGAAAAAGGTTTATTGAGAAAATTTTCAACTTTCCAAAAATATAAGATATGCCTTATTTGGAATTAAATAGATAATTATTATTAATTTTCTACATACATTTTGACTAAAGCCCTGATTGATAGGCTTATTGAAAAACATCTATAATTCTTAAACATTTTCATATTTTTTGAATCCAAAAGATGTGTCACATTCTATGCTTCCCATACTATAGGATTAAAAAAAAATTGAATTTCATAATTTTTTGATCAAGTTATGGTGGTTAGACAAACATGTTTTAATTTTTTTAATATTTTTAATAAAAATTCACAACTAATTATTTACTTGCAAAAAAAGTACAAAAAAAAATGTGGCACATCCGGGCATGTATCCTCTACTTATATTGATAATTTAAAAAAAATATAAATTATTTTTTGCTTGTACTTAGGTTGGTTAGACATACACCCGCTTTTTATTATTTCTTGAAAATTTAGTACTATTGCATTGAAATTTTAGATTTTCACCAAATATATTTAATTTTTTTCCAAAAAAGGAATAGTATCTTAAAAACTACATTCAATTTGCTACAAACTTCGTTCTTACATATTTATCAAATTATGTTAATAGCTTATTCAAATTGTTATGTCAAGTTGCCTAACTCTATTTTTTTGAATTTTCGTTGCCACTTAAGGGCCTAGTTTGGACCCCCATGATCCTACACTTATAAGAATAGACACTAAAGTAAGTGCAGAAATTTAAGGTGGAGACTGCAAAGTAGTCATTTTCTAACCTTACTGTGTGTAATGATTATAGTTTCTTCAATATAATTATAAATAATTTTTATCTTATAAGCTATTTGGTTGTATTTTATGAAATTATTTTACACTGCATATTGTCATTAATTGCAAAGATATGCACATTCTTATGAATAAATCTACTTGATTAAAATATCTTAGGGATTAAATAAACTTACTAAATATCTACTTGATTGACAAAACAAAAAATAAAAGAATCTAGTTCTGGGAAATAAGGTTGTGATAGATATATGGACACACTATATGTAAGTGCATTGCAATAAGGTTAAAACATAAAGTATTATTAACAATAAGGTGAATCATTTATAGAGAATTATATTAATGAAAAAGTAAATCAATTTGTAACACCTTAACATGATCAAGTATAATTGAACAAAGAGGATCCTCCCAAGCATAGTAATAATGAACATTATTTATTTTTCTAGAAAAACCAAGGATATACTTAGGACATCACATGTCAATTATACACACAAAGATATTGAACATAGTGATAATGAAGAGAAGATAGCATGTGGTAGTATGATGGTTGACCTTAGTGCTCCAATGCAAATTACATTATAAAAAAATTATGGTAAAAAATCCAAACAAAGCCAACAGAACTACAAAAGATATATTTTTATCCCATGATCAAGGTGCTAATAATGAAACATTTAAAAAATGAGGGCACAAAACACTTTTGATGTTGCAAGTTTATAAACACCACATTTACTGATAAAAATACATTATAGGAGGACAAATTGTCAATATCACTTTATGAAGAATCATAACATGGTCCCATTGAGGGCATTGTATTCTTATGACACATTATTTTGGCCCTATTAACATGGATATGTTACACTCAAATCTTATTGATATTCTAGAATATTCTTTTATTGTTTTTAGATCCATGAAATGATCTTTATGTTACATAATATTTTTTTTATATTTTCACTTAACCTTGCTACCTAGGGGACAAAGTATTGTTATTTTTTTATATATATTTTATGTGTTTATGCTTTCTCTTCTTGGGAGAAAAGTGGGGTATCTTTTCATAACATCTCTCATATCCATATATTGACTACATGTATGTACATCTCATGCATACATTCTTTACTAAATTTCATATTTATATATTATGTTCACTAATCATACTCAAATTATCTACTAATTATGTTTCCAATTTATGAATATTTTTATGGGTGTCATAAACTAGTTCTAGCATATTATTAAATGTGAATGATGTATATTTTCATTCTCTTTGAAAATCTACATGTGTGCTAATCATTATCTTTTTGACCATATAAATTAGTTGCACATTGAATTCCTTTAGATACCAAAACATATTGATTAATAAGCCATACACACACTTATCAAATTTGAACGTTTGAATTTTAGGTTCAATCCTACACGCCTCAAGATTGAGCCAAATCAATCCCAAGAAACACAAAACTTAATCAAAGCGACAAAATGATTTATTTACAATAAATAAAAAATGTATGAAAGTAAACATGAATGTAAGTATAATAATGAGAGATAAATTTGATAAATGAATAGGAATAATTGCAAATAAGAATAAATGAAGATGGATAAAAATTGAGGGTGAGTCAAAACTAACACAAAAATGTCACTTATTAATAATATGAACACATTAAAAAAAATCATCAAGATAAACCCAAAATTAATTAGAAATAAAGATAATTATTATATTAATATTATTGTTACATATCTATTAAATTATTATTCCTTACATATTTTTTATTTCAATATCTCATATCATAAGTTATAAAATTTAATTACATTAATTAATTTACTATCATATATTTAAAATTTCTAAATTAATGCATGTGGTGTACTTTCTAACTCTACACACCTACCATTTTAAGTTCCACGTTTTACATGCTAGAAGGGATTGAATGCCAAAAAAGTTCACTCCTCCTTATGCCTACCAAATATGCATTTAACCAAGATAGGAATTAGATAAAATTAGTGTATAATGAATTATAAAAATTACAAAATTATTTTTAACTTAATATTTATTATTCATTCTAGAATAGAAGCATGATTGCAAGTTGAGTAGAATATATATTTGAATTTTTTCAAGCATTATTGTGCATGTTATAGATGTTCTTAGGTTTAAAGTTAGATTTCATAGGTCTTTGGTATTGAAAGATTAATTATGTATTTTAATTTAAGAAAAAAAAATTGGATGTAAATTAGATGGCCAAGTTATTAAAAGACATATTTAATGGTCATACATTTTAATATGATTTGTACATCTTATATGTTAGGAGTAATAATATTTTTTAACATAATTAAGATTGATTATTGAAATGTGTCTATAAGACCAATTAATTGAAATATTGAAATTTAATAATACTTTGTAGTTTATCATAGAAAAACTAATTACCATTCTATTTATTATGAACAAAATAATTTTAAATATAAAAAATATCAATTAATATACTAATAACCCAAGTATCCAAAGTGTCTCTAAATTTTAAAAATCATAAATACAAGGTAGAATATGAACTAGAAAGTTTATACACATAAATTAGAGAATACTTACAAAGAAAGCATGGAAACCATATACAAAGAACTATTCCTTTTGTTAGGAGAACTTGAGTTCCTAATAAAAAACAAAAGCCAATCATGAAAAATACAATATTTATTGTTCCTGAGCTTGGTTGGCTTAAGGATATCCCTTATAATGGTTTCTCTCATCACGCCTATTATTTCTAAATGCGCAACACCCCACAGAATAAACCACAATTAGAGCAATTAGCACTATAAAGTTTAAAATAGCAATCTTGCGCCAATCACGCTTCAAATTGGCAAGCACACCAGCCTTGCAAGAGTCGCAATCATAACACAATTGATCTTGAACATTACTCCACTTGTTGCAATCTGTATTTGTGGCATCAGTTGTTGATTCAATCCAATAGGTAGCATTCACATAGGTGAAGTTGCATGATGTTGGTGGCTTGCAACAACCCGACTGCAAAAAGAAAATAATCAAATTTCACAATCTTTATTATAAAAAGTTATATTTAAGAAATAACTTTTTAATTTATAAAATTTAAATTTAAAAGTAGATAACACCACTAAATATGTTGGAATAAGTGGAAAAAGAATATTCACCCACAAAAGTCAGATGAAAGAATACCAAAACGGGGAACTTTTAGGGGAGTCCTAAAAGTTATGGGGTATATAACAAGAAGTACTACAGTTACAGGGAAAAGTAAAGTTATGGCGGATATAACAAGAAGTACTACAGTCACAGAGAAAAGTAAAGTGAAGTACTACAGTTACAGAGAAAAGTAAAGTGATAAGGAAAATTTGTCATAAAATAGTATTTAATTGAACACAGTTTTAGCTTAAAGCTTAAGGGAATTACCTGAGTTGGAGATAAATTCTTTCTGTAGAACTCCTCTGCGGCTTCGTTGACCGAACCATCAGCAAGGCTCTTGCATACTTTGGCGTCCTGAAGGCAGCTTTTAATTTTGTTCCAGTTGCTGCTCTTCTCCACCCTCTTCTGCAGCCAGTTTGAGTAGTCTCCCAGCCGGTATTCTTTGTACCCTCTCCCTGAAACAACCTTACCGGCGCCCTTGTTGGTGATGACGAAGGCGAAGACAGTGAAGCATAACAGGAGCAAAATGAGAAGAAACATGGTGGCCGAGTAAAGCCAGAGCAGCCATGAAACTCTGCAACAGGCGCCCACCAAGCCCGCAAGAGAGACGACCATGAGAAAGCCCCCAATAGCAATCATTGGCCATTGCAGAAACTTCTCGCAGTCTGTGTCTGCCTTGGTTGCCAGCCATATTCCTCCCCCCAAGATTGGGACGGACAGCACAAATGTGACAAAATTAAGGAACCCGATTACGTTGTTGCTGCAACGAACCATGCTTACAGATCAAATCAAATCAAAGGATAATCTATTTCTGGGTAGTGAGTGGCAGGCGAGGACTCTTACAAAGCTTTAAAAGGCAAATCTGCCTGGATTGGATGGAAGGGGGAAGAAACCCTGTGAGGTTGCGCCTCCGTGTTAGTACTCTGGGTTGTTTTATGGTGCATCGTGCAGGTCTATTTATCTACAATGTCAGAGAATTTTAACCATTCAAATACTGGCAGTACCGACCCCACTCAGCGTTGTTATCAGTTACAGTAGGGTGTCACCAATTTTGCTTTAACCCGTGTCTCCTAGCGTGTAGAACGTGATTACCAGTGTCCAAGCTACGGATTTGTCGTTACCAGGCTGCTGCTTTTCCTTGGCTTCTTTCTGGTCGGCCATGTCCCCAATTATATTTTAATTTCTAATGAGCCAAAAGCTAAGGCATCAAGAGTAAAACCCCTCTGAAAAGTCCTAACTGTAAAAGGCCTAATTATCATTATGGAAATTTATAATATCTGTATGAAAAATATCTAAACGTGAATGATTAGGCACTTATAATATATTCAAGTTCTAGTGTCGTCTATCATATATTCATTTTTTATTAATTAAATGAATTAAAATAATTTTATTTCATTTCATTTCCATTTTTTTCAAAATCTTAAATAAATATATTATATATATTTATTTTCTTCTTCCTCTTTCACATGATTTAAATAAAACTTATTATTTAAGTTTCACCTTGACATATAAAAATCATAAAAGAATTATTAACACTATTTTTTTCTCCATCTCCCATCTCATAACCAAAAAACCAACTTGATCCTATCCTTTAGTCCTCCAAAATATCTTCGTTAAGAGAACATTACATCATTATAAAATATCTTTGTGTTTGACTATGAAAAACATACAAAACATAGACTATAATATTTGTCTATAAAATATCTAAATATGAATAACATATAAAAAACATAATAAGACTATTTATTTATAGCGTATACAATTAGGTTTCAATAAAGAGTAAAAATGCATTATTAATTTTTAGAACAAATCATTGTAAGGCATATACTTGAGATAGTGTATACTTTTGATTTTATTGTTATTAATACTTTTGTATGGTTGTGAGATTTCAGGATTTGGATTTTACATAACAAATTGGGTTTGGGTTGACAAAGTTCTTATTTCCATACTATTCAAAACTTAGTGGGAAAAATGGTCAATTCTACACAATTATTTTGGTTGCTTTTTTATTTTATGATGAATAATACACTTTTATATTTAACATAAAAATATGATAGATAATTCACATAAAAAATAGTTGGAATAAAACCAAACCTTAAAAGTCAGTGTATGAGTACCAATAATAAATAACTAGCAATCACACCTTCTTGTGCAATGGATATGTCAAAGAGGTGTGGAAGGTCAATTAAGGAAAATTTTGGTCTATTTTTTGCATACATTTGTGTAGTACATGAGGTCAATTTGTATGAAATTTAACAAATGATTTTGTTTGTGCAAAAAAAGTCTCAATGGAGAAACTGTAATAGCTTGAAATAAACTATGCATCCACTTATATGGATCCAAACATGAATAAAAAAAAACCTCTAATCAAGAAGATAATTAGAATCCATTACCAATAGTCTCATCTTATGTTTACAATAGGGAGAGAGAGAGGGGGGGTGTGAAATCACAAGAGTAAGTCACTTTTGGGACAAGCAAGTTTTTGGAATGGAAGAGTGAAATTCAATAGAACACCTTCATTCAAAGATATTTCTTCTAACAAAGGTCCTTCGATTGAAGGCTTGCGTGAAAAGACCTTCGTTCAAAGGTGCATCATTTGAATTTTTTTTAGCGTTTATATGAATCGATAACTAAAGTATTGTCAATTTATTTGGTGGGTTACCTTATGAAGACTTAGTGAGTTCTATGGAATACCTAAAGCATTTTGACAGTGAGGACAACAACAAGACAACGACCTGAATAAATTTTCATGCCCATAGGCTTCGAGCGGGGCAACACAAGTAGGTCCCCCATGTACACTAGATGTTTTATGTGGTTAAATTAGAATTTGCAATGCTAATTAGGGTTAAACAATAGTATTTTAGGGTAGAAACCTAAAGAAAAAATACAATTTTTCTTTTCAATTGGGTAATCAATCCCCATGAATAGTATAATGTTCCCACTTCCTAGTTGGATCATATCTCTGCATGAAAAAAATTAGTCATGAGGGAATTGTGACTAAAACAAGTTTTAGTTGTCCAGGTTAATGGTAAAACAATTTCCATTTAATGGTTAAAGCTTCTAAAATCTCACTTATCACATAAAAGCTAGATAAATATTGTAGCACCTTTCATGCATTACATGAATTATTTGCATAAATCATTGAAACTGACAGATTTGAAATCATAGCTTGAGGTAAACCTCATCCACAAAGAATGGATAGTTTTAAACTCAACTAGGTTAATCTCTATTTCCCCATGTTAGACTATAAGGTTGTTCTTCCCTTATAAAAGGATCATACTACATAATCCTTTTCCCATTTCCCTACAATATCAATGCATGTATTAGAAATCATACTTGCTTTTATGAGATTTTTCATGTCATGTGACAACATAAAAAATGATCTATTCTACACCATCGGGCCCACAACAATGGGTTACACTTTTTGGCCAAACTTGACATTGAAATCAATATTTTTAGAAAAAAATTCACTTTCTAATGCCTATAGTAGGTAAACTATTAGGAATTTGAAAATGATGTAAACTAGTGATTTGTGAGATTTTGTCTGTAGATTTTTTTTTTAAAAAAAATTGAAATTAGATTGTAATTTCTTTTGTGTCTCCTTTGATAACTAGTTTTTAATAGTAAAAACCATTTTAAAAAAGAGGTGTGTACTTCGTCCTGCATAAGTTTTTTTTCTACAAAGGATAAAATTTTGATTCTTTTGAATTTAGGTTGGTAACACTAGTATCTAGTGCTTTCATTTTGTTTCATGAACATTTTGTTGAATACTTTTCTTTTAATTAAATTTTGAAGTCAAATCAATTACATCTAGACATAGGCGCTCTTTGACTCGCATAACTATTTTGGTATGTATTGAAATTCATTTTTTTTTGTTGGAATGAGGACATCAATACCTAGTGCGTATATATTTTTTATTTTTTCCCTCAAATTTACTATTTTTCCACAATGATTTTTCATCGAACTTGATGTTCGGTGAAAACCTATGTTTAGTAAAACTAAAAAATAAAAAAAATATATTAAATTTATAGTTGTTGGAAAGCATGTTTCGAGCACTATAGTCCTCCAACTTAGTTTATCAAGTTGACTCCATTTGCACCTCCTTCTCGAGCTTCAATAGTACAAAAATGCATAAATTTTAAAATGGTGGAAGGGAAGGTGAAAAAATGGGGTTCATTCAAACCCCTCCTTCTAATGAAGGGGATTCATTTGAACCCCCTTCATTAGAAGGGGGGTTCGAATGAACACCCCCTATATGGTGCAACTAGGGGTTCATTATTAAGGGGGATTCATTCGAACCCCCTTCATTAGAAGGGGTAAGCCATTTTAATTTTTTTATGGGAATTTCTAATTTTTCTTTGTGTGAAAATGTAACACATGTGCCAATTGTTTTCGCAAGTAAATTTTCCTAAGTTTTCACTTTCAAGTAAATAATCTATGTTTCATAACTATTGCCATAAAAAAATTCTTTCCAAAGGAGAACAAATGAGTACAAATGACATAAAAAATTCTATTTTTTATTTCATTTTTGAAATAATATTCCACATATTACAATATTTCCAAAGGTTGTATACAAAATACATACATAGCTCAACCAAGATTTAAAACAATAGAAATAGATGGTCTAGGAATCTCCCTTCAAATCTTAGTCACCAACTAAGGAGGCTCGAAGCATCACTCAAGCACTTTTCCACCAACCACAGACTCAAATGTAGTCCCTTGCTCATCTATCATCTAATAAATGGACCTACCCTTCAACAAAGATATTGGTGGAGTAACCTCGTAACGACAACCACTTCAAGCTTAGTGTTGTGCCTTACATAACTAGAATGTGTAGACACTACAATCCTAAACTAGCATGCATGAAAAAAACACAGTGAATTGACAGTGGAGCCAAAGGCACACACTACTTTGGCCAAAGTATTCTCACTTAGTACTTTGAGTGATGATCATCCTATTCACATACGCTACTCTATCTCGACTTGAATTAAGGCCATTAAACTATGCATAGGTAATTTCCTTCAATAGGTAGTCATTAAGCTCAAAAATAACCTATTCACTTTTCCCAAACCACAATGGTATCACAACCAACAAAGCATAAGTAAAAGCATAAGTTACCCCCTTCAATGGATATTCTATTCCAAGTATACCATGTGAGCTTTCTAAGTTTGTAAATTAACTTTGCACAAAATAACTTAACAAGATAATCCCATTTGATCAATCCTAGTATGTAACACTATAGACGATATTCAACCTAGATCCTTATTAGGGATTAAGTAAAAAACAATTATAAGAAAATCATAACAATAAGTCTTTTCCTTTCCTACAAACAAAATAGATTATTACTCTATTTCATGCAACCTATTGCAATTTCCACTTAAAACACACAAGGCAATCAATCTTTCACAATAGAGAAAAAACATGATGAGAATAGAATCTCATTCTTAATAAATGCTTATTCCAATTGACCTCCTAGATCTCAAGCTTAACCTCCTCTTAGGATCAACTTAGTAACAAACAAATCTCAAATTATCTCACTAAATTCCTCACAATCTCTCAGCAAAATAAGAATTCTCTCAATGGAAAATATAGTAGATTAGAGTAGCGTAATGATGCTTAGAAGAATTGTATCCAAATGAGGTGATAATGCCTCATATTTATACCCAAAAACCAACATCTTCAGCCCACGAACAAGGCTTATGCTATGACACTTCTTAGCAATATACCATCGACTCAACTTATCAATGAAAAGGTGGCAGATTTCTATCTTATTACTCATCAAAACTATATAGCAGAT
This sequence comes from Sequoia sempervirens, assembly GCA_007258455.2. Lineage (NCBI taxonomy): Eukaryota > Viridiplantae > Streptophyta > Pinopsida > Cupressales > Cupressaceae > Sequoia > Sequoia sempervirens. Next base: position 10,728 of record VDFB02025465.1, on the reverse strand, counting down.
CGACCCTATGTTTTGCCAACAACAGTTTGACTATTTCATAAAGCACATTCTTCATTCAGAAAATCAACTAGGATGATAAGACTTCTAAAGGAAACACAAAATTCATGTATTATGGTGCCACATTTCCTATTCTCAAGTTCATTGTTTAAAACAAAGGAATCAATCAATCATTAACTGGTTGCATATTACTTAGTCGACTTGGTCAAGACATGGAAATTGACACCTTACAATGATTCAACCTCCACTATTTTAGCGTTGCTAAATGTTTGAATTAGTACATTGCATAATATAATGTGCTGCATTTATTCCTTGGGTTTAATAAACTTTACACAATAATCTTTATACTTATGTATTTTCATTGATCATTATTCATAATGATAAATGCGATTGAATACTTACTAATGTGTTATTACATGTAGCACTACATTCTCATTTTATCAACCATGGAATATATTCTATGAATCGGCCATTGGCATAAATCAACCATTAATATATATAATATGCATATACATAAATAAATTTAAATATATAGGTACACACACACACACACACACACACACACACACACACACATATATATCAATGAATAGCATTTAATGATATATATGTGTATGTATATTCATATATATATATGTGTGTGTGTATGTATGTATGTATATATATATATATATATATATATATATATATATATATATATATATATATTCTTTGACTTGAATAAGTTTGTCTAGATATACACTTGATATTCAAATGAATAAGATCAAGCTAACATTTCATATACAATATCGTTTGTATATATATATGTACATACATACATACATACATACATACATATATATATATATATATATATATACATACATACATATATATACAAGTATATGTATGTATACATATATCGACATATTCGTATGGACACTCCCTTTTGTCAACACATACATGCATATCAACATGTGTATACATATGTATATATGTTTATATCTCATATATATACATTCGATTAGATATCTTATTGATAGGTATATATACATACATGTCTTATTGTCCTCTCAATATCACCATGCCCATGAGCAACCCATCCATAAGCATGCATAGGTATGTCTACCTATGTACTCTCATGTACGTGTTCCCTCACATGTATGTGTTATCATCGACATTCATATGTATACATATATACACATTCCATGTATATATATCTCATCAATTAAGTATAGTAATATGAAGAATAACTTGAATGCACCAAGCACTAAACACAATCCAAAAATGCTCTTAACATAAATCAAGATCCTTATTAATGCAAACACATCATACTAAAGGATGACTTACCAATTCCCAAACTATGACTTTAATCAACCATTCTATTAGTGAGTGTGTGTGCAAGCTCAGTTAGGTTTCGTTACAGGTTTCTCAACCAAGTTCCTCCCCTGAGTGATACTTCCCCTCGCTTCCAAAGGATTGACTACAAACCTACATCCAACTTAACACATTTTTGTGGTAGTCAGCCGTTCATCAAAATAAGCATTTACATTTTGCTTTCAATAGTTAGAATATCAAATTCAATAACCATTCATTCCATATATGCATTCCATCATATAAGATCAAATGAAATAAACATTCATTCACAATTTTCTGATAAACAAAGTGCAATCATATATTTTTCTATAAACACTGAAAATTGACCACTTTTATTTGGTTAATTTACCCTTAATTCAACCAATTTCATATCCTCTATATTAATTTAATAATACCCTATTATTTAATTAATATTCATTATCCCTTATCCCTTTATCCTAATCTATTTCTTATATTTTCCTAAATCCTAGCCTAAGGTAAATAATTTAATTGTTTATCTACATCTATCCTACCTTACCCCTTCTATCCCATAAATTAAATAAATAAATCTTATTTATTTATTTAATGCCTCAAATGTCACATCCTCCATCACTTTCCATTAACCACTAATCCTAATTCTAATCCCCACCTAACCTACCCACTAAATATGTGCACACACTTAATCCTTGATTAAGTGGTTCAACCCCCCCATCACATCAATCACATGGGGCTTGTACCTTTAAGGGTACAATCTCCCTTTCAATCCCTCTACTTGTGCCACTTGGCACAATATTATGGCTTGAGAGATCACCTCTCATCTCCACCATTGATCTTCAACTCTCAATCCTATCCCTCCATCTAAAATCCTTCAATCTATTTTATCCCAACACTTAGCCATTTTCATCTCTCTCACACATTTTTCCTTCCAAAGTGTCATTATGCTACTGGATTTTCAAGTGAGCACACAACTAATCACACATCGTGGGCACATCTATGCAATAGGAGGTTTACATGCTATTTTGAGCTCCTTATCACCTAATCTTGAGTTTTTTTCTTGTTTTTTAGTCTTTTGCTTGATTTTCTTGCATTTTAGTAGATTAAAAACACTTGAACACATTTCTAGCATGCCTAGTGGGACCCACATCATGAGTCCTTGATATTTTTTTGTTGTTTTCATTTTGTAGGTTTTAGATTTTCTTCACTAAAGGGGTGAATCCACCCGATAAGAAAATCCACTTAGTTACAAGGGTGAAATTGCTCCCTAAATGGGTGATTGTGTAATTTCCCCTCAACTAAATAGGTGATCCTACACCTAACCAAACAACCCTAGACTCATGGAGGCGATTGTGCATTCACCCTTCCACTTAAGGGGAAATTGTGCATTCATCCTTCCACTTAAGGGGCAATTGTGTACCTGCCCTTCCACTTAACAAGCAATTCCACTCACTCTAGGGGTGATCCTAACTTTGACCCTCACAGAGGTGAATTTGCTACATGGACCGGTGAACCTACTAACCCAATAGGCAAATCTGCTCTTGCCCCTTTTTAAAAAAAGTGAATTTGTAGCTATAGGTGTGAATATGCTTTGTGTTAGGTGATTATGCTCTTTCCATCAACAAACACAAAAAGTATAAAAAAAACCAATTTTTGATAAATTTTTTGTAGCACTTTATACTTTTCCATTCCAAAATTTTTTGGTCTGGTGGCTTCACCCCCTAGCCCCCCTTACACAGGGGATCAAATCATCCCACTATACCCCCCTTTTCATTGGGTCAGGTGTTCCACCCCCTAGGCTATCAATCATCTATTTTTCATCATTTTATTTTGCATCTAATCATCCTTTTGTGCAACTTTCTCTCGTTTGTCAAAGACTAGTGGATCAAACTACAAACATATCTTATGTAGGACAAGTGGTCAAAGACATTAGTTTAGTTATTTCCCTAACTAGCTAGACACATTTTGATTTTCTAAAGGGTCAATTAAAACTTGTTTACCATGTTTGGAGTTAGCTATTGACGTATGCTCTCCCCTTGATCCATATGGTGAGCCTGGAGATCAGAAATGGTAGCTAACTCAAGTCCATTGTGTTACCTAGAGGTGTTAGTTGCATGTATGCTCTCCCCTTGCACTATGTGTGAACCTAAGGATCATAAATTCCTAACATTCCCTTCCCTTTAGGAGACTTCCCTGGGATTTCATTGCTTGGGTGATGATCTCAACCACACAAATCAGTGGGTATATAAAGGGGGAGAAATAAAGTTGTACACCAATCCAATCATGTCATGTCTAGCGAAGCGTCAATACTAGGGTGATTCTTAGTTAAGATGTCTAGGGTTGGTCTAAATTTCTAGTACCTTGTTGGAGCTCCCAATCCACACTTGTGATGGGCTAGTGTTCATGGACGTACCTCACGCACCCTACTAGTGTATCAAGGACTCCCCTAGTTACTTATTCAGCCTAGTTTAAGACCCATTTTTTAGCCATGGTTTGGTGTAGTGTAGGGATTACAAACAACACCTCAAAGCTACTCACCACATACTCCCTTAGGTTGAGATATAAATCCTCGTGGTGAACTATGACATTTCTCGAGGAGAGAGAGAGAAGGTGAGTATGTGGCATCTATTGATGACCCTGTGCCATTTGATCTCTACCTATTTTCCTTTGCAAGAAAGGGTGTTCCCACTTGATTATCACAAAGTATTAACCCATCGGGGTGGTGGGCCTACATCAAGTTTGTAAACCTTTACTACTAATTCTAAGGCTATTCATTTGCTTAGTGTGTCTTCTTGTGTGACTCCAATGAGTGTCTTCAGTCCAGAGTTGGTCTTTGCCCATTGATTTTTTTTGTTTGATGTTGTTTGTCCTTTTTTCGTAGTCCCTTTGTTTCACAGGGGTGAATTTTCTTCCCTTGAGTGATCTTGCTTCTCCAAGAGGTGATTTTTCCCTTCGTCTGTGTCATTCCTGGATAGGTGATTTTGCTCCCAAAAAGGGAAAATCCACTTGAGTCGTCCGTACACCTTTGTTTACTTATAGGCGAATCCACCTTTCATAGAGGTGATTCCATGTCTAAGTCCACACCCCCTCATCTGTATATCACCCCTGGATAGGAAATTTTGATTCACATAGGGGCGATCTTTCCATCATACCATCTGTACATATCTATAGATAGGTGACCCTGAAGATACCTGTTTGGGTGATCCACATCACACAAAGACGATTGTGCTATATTCTTGGGAAATTTTGCTTCCCATCCAAAATACACAGAGTCAATCTATCCTATCATGATCAGCCTATATCTTCCTCAATCTAAAATCATAATCCTATCATTTTTTCTTCTTCATATCCATATCCAAATGACCACTTTCATCTTATCAATCACTATCAATCTTCTCCACAACATCATCCCCTTTGAACAAGGAGTCAGCTAAACCTATCCTTCATCCATCCAATAATCATCATCATCATTTTAGCTACATCCTTGAACTTAGGAGTCCCCTCACATCATATTTTCCAATCATCCTAATCTAAGCTTCAATCTAATTCTAATTTGACCTTTAATCCCATCCTAATATGAGCTAAAAACCAATCCTAATTAGAGATTAAATCGAATTCCAATTTGAGCTTTAAGTCATCTGCATCCATCTACACCCATCTACACCCATCTTCTGATATTGAAACAAATCTTAAGACCCCTTCTTCCATGTTCTTCTAATCCATTCTATTTATGTTTTCATCATCTCTCCTTTTCTTCCTTGAATAATATATTCCCATATTTTCAATCCATATCCATCTAATCCAACATCATGAATCCATACCCTCCATCAATGCAACAAAAAATAGTAGTCAAGGGAGATCCCAATTACGTTGATGATGTCATTGAAAGTCTTGTCGATCAAGATGAGTATGATATAGATCCCCTTGATGCTATCACTGTTAGCCATCTCTCCCTAAGCGTCATCCAAAACCCAATCACTCATCCAAGCTATCTCATCATGCCTCCATCCACCCCCACTAGCAATCCTTATGCTACCTTTGACAAGGGATATCCATTATCTCCCTCATCCACATATCCATATTATCTATCATACATATCTCCATCTTATCCATCCCCCACATATCCCTTTCATTCCAAATCCATAGCTCCATCTTCTCCTTTATCCATATCTAAACCTTCATCTTCACATAGCAATATTATCACCTCTATCCTTAGTCCAAATCCACCATCTCATTACACTCCAAACCATATACCAATCCATAATCCTACTCCCCCTATCCATGATCCCAATTCTTTTGATCCCCCATACATATCCCACTTCAATCCCCATTCCACATCCTCCTATCTTAATCCACGATCCACATATTCCTATCCTAATTCACTATCAACATATTCCTATCCCAATTTACCATCCACATCTTCCTATCCCAATCCACCATCCACATCCTCCTATATTAATCCACCATCCACATCCTCCTATATCACTCCATCTTCTACTCCATCATATCTTAATCCCCCCTCCAATCCATCATACCTTTATCCATATAATCTTGATCCCCCCACCAATGCTAATCCTCCACCTACTCTTAGTCCTCCATCCAATCCCATTCCTCCATCTAATCCTAATCCACGTATCCACAATCCTAGTCCTCCACCCATTCATAATCCTTCATCTATTCCCATCATCTAATCTAAGCCTAAAATATGCAAGTATCTCCTTCCATATGTCATCCAAGGACTGATGACAAAGAAGACATCCCTAAATCCACATCTTTATGTCGTAGAGCCATTCCAACCCACTCCACCATGTACAATCACTTGTGATGAGGCCCTTCTCCATCCCACACCTATCTTTACTATTACCACTCCAAGCACCACCTAGATTGTTGAAACCATCAAACCCCAAGAATCCATTGAATCCCCATCTTCTACTCCTAAAGCCACCCAACCCATTGAAGACACCCAAATCCAACCCCCTTCTCCTACTCCTAGTATCACCAAAATCCAATCCCATCAACTTCATGAATCCTCCATCCTTCCATCTCCCCCATTTGAAGAGTCCATCCAACACTCCTCCATCATCATGCCACCCACACAAGTTGAATCATGCCAAGAGCTTGTTCCAAATCATACCAACATATCCCCTCATCCACATCAAGATCCTACCATTCCATCTCCTCCATCTCAAGATCATATTACCTTCATTCCATCCACAGATTCCCTTACTAATCAAGATCCTACCATTACACCTAACCCATCCCATGATTTACTATAATCTCCTCCTCCAAATGAAGATCCCACCATCTCATCATCTCCATCTCATGATCCTTTATCACCACCTACTAAAACTATGCCAACACCAACTCCATATCCCCTAGGTCCTCTTACATTCATCCATGGTGGTTTCCTTACAAAAGAACAAAGTATATACACCACCCTTCCTCCTCCACCTAATGATGGACTCACATCATTTTTCTAGAATAATAAGCATCCTACCATAAATTGAATGCTCAAAACCATGAACTATCAAGGAAAAGGTTTAGGCCTTCATGAGCAAGGTATTTTAGAGCCCATTCATGTCAAATAAAATCCACATGCACAAGGTATTGGATATATATCTCAAGACTCACAAACCAAAATTTTTGATACAACTTTCATACATCCTTAGAAATATTCTTGAAAAAGAACAATAGGATCTTCCTATCACTCCACCAAACTATTTGTCGCCATCCTCTCTCCTCCATCATATCACCTCAAAACAACCATCCATATTCCTCCTTCATCCTCCAAATCCATTTTGAGTGGGTCCTTATGTCCCTCCATCCACTATCACCCATCCTCCACCTCCTATGTCTATGTTGGGTTCTTATGTCCCTCCATGCACTATCACACATCCTCATACTAAGTCCATTTTAGACCTTACATCCCAAAATCAACTCCTCCATTCCATCCTACTCATCCCCTCATCCATCAATTAGCTATCCCTATCACTCATCATAAAAAATCCACTCTCATATTCCCTAATCAGGATCAACAAAGGTACATAACTATACCTCCTCCATCCACACACCATCTGCAAAATCCTACCTCCATCACTCTATTCATATTCTATCCACATCATCCATCTCCTCACACCCATCCCATTGCTATTATGAGAAATTTGGATGCTAAAGTAAAGATGCATAAACCCAAACATCCACATGATTAATCTAAAGCCCCCCATTTCCCCTTAAAAGGACATGTTGAAGAAAAGAAAAATCCAATCCAAAATCTCAATCAATCCCAAGGGCTACACAAGCCCATTCAAGCAAAAATCAAAACCATGTAGATCCCAAAGAAAAAAGATGTAGTGAATTCAAATGAAAAATCCATAACAACATCCAAAGTTGCTAATCCAACAAAAATATCCAAATATTCCATCTCCAAAATCTATTTTGGCCCCCTATGTCCCAAAATTTACTATCCCAATTCCTCCATCATCCCCACATTCTCCATATATTAACCCTCCTATCATTCCACATCCACCACCACATGTGCCAATTTTTGTCCTAAAAACATTCCCCCATCACACATCCACTCCATTATTCCATCCGTTATCCCACATATCTCCCCCATCAAATCCCTTTAATCCATTCCCTTTCACAGTCCATCTATCATAATAAGGTTGTATCAACATCCAATAGTCACTTCAAGCATAGGCTATTATTACCTCATATGAAACTTGAAGTTTGATTCCTTCATCTATCACCTTATCACATACCTTCCAAATCAATTTATCCACATCCCTATCCTTATACATCTCCATCCACATACTTTCCAATAAATCCAAAAAAAAAAAGTGCTAAAAAAAAAGTAAAGAGAAATAACTCATCCAATGGTGAAAACTTGGAAAACAAGCGCCTTTGATAAGTACCATGATGAAATCCTAGCAATAGGCATCATGTGTAAATCCCCCATCCATTTTATTTCCATACTTAGGGGAAACTTCATGCTATGCATCCCTTCATCCATCTCCTCCATCCCACCTATCTTAAACATCCTACCCATCATATACTATTTATCTCTAATCCCTCCATCCTCCTTGCGATCTTAATGTAGATAGGGGAAAACGTATATACATTCTTTGGACACCTCTTGGAATACATTCCCTTCTTCCATACACTATCATATTCATTATCCTCTCCATCTACCTTCCTTATCCATGCATCCTATCCACATCCATCTACCTTCCTTGTCAACCATTCTACTATCATCCATCTCCATTATCCAACCATCATCCTACAATCCATATCCTTTCATTATCTAGTCTTTCTCCTATCTTTCATCCCTCTTGCCTCATCACACATGACATATCTAGAGTGGGGCATCTACTTCCTTTGTGACATAGTACTTAGAGGTTTATTTATGTACCATTCATTCACCAAAAAATCCCTTCCACCTCCCCATCCTCATCTTCCCATCCATCCATCCATCCAAATAAAAATACCTTCCACCTCCTCATCCTTATCTTCCCATCTATCCATCCAAACAAAAATCTCTTCCATCCCCCCATCCTTATCTATCCATCCATGTATCTCTATTTTCATTCCACCTCATAATCCCTTGTCAATGGTATTTGGCTATAGGCTACTCCCCATGCAATCCAATACCATTTATCTCACTATCATCACTCCCACCTCACACATATTCACAATATCTTATCACTTTTCATCACTTATTTATTCATTGTGTCATCCTCCTAATTCATATTTTGATGATTTGGATAACTATCCCATTCTTGAGCTTCACACAATCACCATCATCCTATCCATATGACCTGTCTTGTCTCATCATATCAGCTCCTTCATTGTATCTATTTATCATTCTATCTTACATCGTCCTTCATCCATTGTTGGTTCTTTTATCAAGCTACGAGGTCTCTATTCTTTCACATAGGCAAGGATAATCTTTGATTAGCCCCTGGGGCCCTAGGTATGTCCTTTATGGTGTGTTGTTGTCTTTGTCGTGTCATCAAGAGTGTCCCTATCCAACTGGTGCATAACAAAAAAATTCACTAGCCCCATGAGGTTCAATCCATTTTGTGTATCCTATGTCAGGTCAATCCAAAAATCTACCCCCATCCATTTTTAGTCTAAGCCAGATGTATCCTTCCTCACATCAAACCATATGAATCCCATCCACCTTTTGGTCCTATGGAAAAGGATATTTGAGATTTATTGTGATTTCTTGGTGCTTTTGCATTTTTCTTTTCTTTTGAGCTTCCTGTTATACCTACTCAAGGTTGCCATGATCCATCATATCATGGTGCACTTTGATTGGTATAACTAGGGGCATCTCTTGGTTTTTTGTGTGATCATGTTTTCTTGGTTGTCCCACATAGTACCCACCAAGATCTTTGTGGTCTTGTGAACATTATGTTGGGGCATCCTTCGTGTTTGTGGTTTTCCAACATTGACCCAACCAAAGCCCTTGTGACTTTTGGATTTTGGACTAACGTTTTGTTTGTTGTGTCGGTCCTATCCATGTGGTACATAGTCATCTTGGTTCCTCATACCCTGGTGCATAGTATCCCATGCTATATCAAATTAAGTGCTCACTACATGGAAATTTTTATATGGTGCTCCTAATCCATCTACCCATCCACTTACCCTAAATATTTCTCATCCATTCATCCTTTATCACTCTCTCTCATCTATCTATCTTATCCATTTTCATCCCTCCACTTTCTCCATCTTCATCATTTCATTATCTCTTCAATCTTCTTAGGATAATATAAATTTCTTATTCTAAGCATCTTTTCATCCATCTTCATCATTTAATTATCTCTTCGAGCTTCTTAGGATAATATAGATTTGTTATTCTAAGCCTCTTTTCATCCATCTTCATACTTTCATTATCTCTTCAATATTATTAGGATAATATAGATTTATTATTCTAAGCATATTTCTTCCATCATCTTCATTCATTTCAACAATCTCGTATCCCAATCCAATCCTCATCCGTTCAATCTAGTACAAATCATTTAATCGCATCTTTGGTCTTGTTCCTAGCCTTGCTACAAGCCTCAATCTAATCATCATCATCATAAACATGTATCCTTCCCTATCCTCGTGTTGTCTTGGGATATATCTTTTCCCCATCAACAACACTCCCATCATCATCATCAACGAGATATATCCTTCCCTATCCTTGTGTTGTTTTGTGATATATCATTCCCTCATCAACAACACTCTCATCATCATCAATGGGATGTATCCTTCCCTATCCTTGTGTTTTTTTAGGATATTTCATTCCCTCATTCAAAAAAACTCCATCCATCATGATAGGGAGGTTGGATGAACCAATCATTGATTCATGCTTTGGGTCTTGCTTGGAAGACCTCTAGGGTGTCTCATTCCACC
>VDFB02025464.1:0-17907 GCA_007258455.2 Sequoia sempervirens | reverse complement strand
AAGAAATAGGCCTGAGTGCCCACGATCTCTACCTCTCTTCCAGAATCATCAGTACACCGCACTACTTTACAGCGACAATCCAACATAGCACGATGTGAACACAACCAATCAATTCCCAAGACTATATCATATGAGCCTAGGGGTAAGATCTAAAGGTCCACCTGAGTTGAAAAAACTCCCAAATCTAACCTACAACCCTGAACAAACTCTTCTACAAGAACTTTTGACCCAGAGGCTAGTTCAACCTACCAAGTTATGCCTTGCCTAGATGCCACCAAACCACATCGCTTCACGATGAAAGGAGATATAAGTGAATCAAAAACACCAGAATCAAAAAGTATGGAGACTTTAGTACCCTTCAACACACCTAATGTTTCGATCACGGTACCCTGATGTTCAGCTTGTCGATTGTCCACTGTTGCAAAAACCTGATGAGCTCTCCCCGCATCACCTACTGTAGGCTCTGAAACAGCTAGCCTCTGACTAAATTCTAAAGTAGTCTTCTGTGGACACTGTCTGGCAATATGCCCTTACTGCCCACACGAGAAGCAACCTGTACCTCTCCCAAAGCCTCTAACCCTAGATGGTGCATTTGACTACTGAAAGCTACCACGAGATGGTGTTGATTGTGCACTTTGTGCAGGCTGCACAGAATGATCAGATTTATCTCGCTGCCAACTTCAAAACTTCCTACCCTGAAACCTATCCTTCTGTTGAGACTATGATTTATTCTGCTTGGGTTGAGACTGTTGCTAGTGTGATCCACCCTTAGATGGTGTCTGAAAGTTCCTAGAAGGCCCTACAGCTTGAGACTATCCACCTCTAGAACTTGTACCTGGTACCAGAGCACTGTCGATCTGAACACCAACATGCCCTCCAAGAGCCATAGCCAAGTTTTCCTCTACCAACCGAGCCTTCTCCATTGCCACCTCCATTGTCTTAGGCTCGAAGACTCTCACTCCACCACTGATACGGGCATTTAGACCCCAAACAAAATGTTGAACAAGCAACCCCTCATCATGATTAATCCCAGCATATTGCTTGAGTTCATAGAACCACCGCTCATACTACTCAACGGACATAGACATCTACTTAAGATCATGGAACTCATCGGCTCTACGCTGCCTCCAATGATTAGAGAGAAACCGAGCCTTGAACCTATCCAGGAACAATTCCCATGTAACCACACTGATATCCAAGTGCAACTTCTATTCTTCCAACCTCCACCAAGTAGAGGCAAAACCCTGCAAATGCATTATGGCACACCGAGCCTTGGTATTGCTACCGAATGGGTGCATTGCAAAGAAACGATCCAAATCTATCAACCAGGTTTTTGCTTCCAAGCCTCCTCCTGAGCCATCGAAGGTAGGAGGGTGAGCTCTCAACAAATCCATCATATGCCCTGCTATTACTGCATCCTGATCTACTGGAGCATCCCTGTGCCTTGGGGACCTTTCCCTCTCTCTCTCGATCCGTGACTCTTCCTGAGGCCTAGGTCCCAACCGATCAAGGAGATCTCCTAGAAGACATTGCAATTGACCATCCAAACCAAGCTGTCCTAGATTATGGTCACCAACAGGCAGATTACTTTGAGGATTTGAATTTTCCTCATGCTCAGAACCATGGAAACTCGGTGGGGATGGACTATGATGACTGACTGCTCGACCGCCACCTTGAACTCTTCCACAGCCACGACCTCTAGCTCGAGGCATGATCCTACACACAGTTATAGTATGTAAGATCAAAGTTAACACAAAGGTTGCCTAACAGACACCAACTACCCATAGAACCCAGCGTTAGCAACCTTGGCTCTAATACCAAGTTGTAACGCCCCGCCACGCAACCCCAAAGGAATTAAGTAAAATGCAACCAATTTTTTTTTTTAAATCAAAGGAGTGAACATTAAATAACATAATGTAATCATTATTCAAATTGCATGACTTAATCCTTTGAGGAACACAAGGTCATTACTTAAGAATTAACTCTTAACAATATGAACATCTAATTAACCATTACATAAACCATCCATTCATACATCCCTAAGTATAATTACATTAGTAACAACAATAAAGCCATAAGATTGAATAATATCCAAAGTTATAACATCATTAAAAATTCTTCTCATAACCAAGTTTACAATAAAAGTACAATGCATCATCATAAGATTACATTACAATAGCACCATGTGCAATAATATACAAGACTTTCCCAACTAGGTGGGAATGATACATCAATATAAGAATCACATAAATACATAAATCTGGAACCCACGAGCAAAGAATCCACTAATACTGCAACTCAGCACTGAAAGATGAACCTGCATAAAAGAGAGAATCCCAACGGGGTGCGAACACAATCCACCCGACCACCCCCATGCTAGGAGTCACTAAGGAAGGGTTCTCGACCAAGACCGACAAGATAAAGACTCAAAACCAACTAAAGAAAATCACACAACACATGAGACCACTCAACTCCAAACAACAAAAAAAATCACCAATACAAGACAAGTGACCAATTCCAGAGGATTTCCAAAAGACAACATAAATAAGAATGTTAGAGGAGAGTGTCATCGCATGGCTTAACATGGATTCTCCAGACTACCTATTGCAAGGTGCTGCCTCCATCTACTGACGGATTATCCAGACAACCAAGCGCTAGGAGCCGCCTCCATCTATGGTTATCCAGGCTACCTATCTCAAGGAACCGCCCCATAGGGTTGCTCATGCAGAACCGTTACCTTTCATGAAGACAAGGCAACGATCATGCCAACCACGACCTTCTCAATCCCCTTTAGTCTGTGGTAGCACTAAAAGGTGGATGAGGCAACAATTATCTTTTAGTGTGTTACTACCCATCCCTTAGTTAATTATTTAAATTATCACTTATTAAACTCACTCTAACGAGGGCTATCCTGGCGCCCCTTTGTGCACCGACCACCCACTTAGAGCCACTCCCTCTAAACACTCTACCACAAAACGATAACATCAAGGATTGTACCACATAAAGAACTGAATCAAATGACAATCAAAAGTGAGGCATGACCATCTCACCAACCACAAGGAAACACAACCACAATCAGGTACAACCCAAATGTATAACATCACAAATCTAAACTCAAATCAAAATCAAGAGTATCCACATTACCCCACCTCTGGAATCACTTGGGTTCCTAAACAGGATTGATAAACTCTAAGGTTCCCTCGCAGAACATAAACCCCCAAACAAAGAAAATTCCATAATACATGAAATGATATAACTCAAAGAATCATTAACAATAATACAAAAGGGACACGTCTTAAAACATGGAACAATTCACCTCAAAATGTAATTCAATACACAAAAATTCCATTTAATTAAAAAAACCAACCAATTTAACTCTATGTTTCACCGTTACATTTGTTTCTTAAAATGTCATATTCAACGAATAAAAAGGAAGTTGTAAACTATCTTCCCATCATAAATATCAAATTAAACAACTAGAATAAAAAATTACAATTCTATATATATAAAATCTGCCATATATATATATATATTATTAACATTAATATTAATATGAATATTAAAATTAACCCCAATACTTATATATATCTATATAGATAAATATATATATAATTGTATACTTGATTAATTACCTATAACTAAAATCTATTACCTATTGAACTTATAATGAACGAATCCCATATTAAATACATATAAATTTGAAATATCAAGCACAACGAATATCATATATACCCCAAAATTTGGCATTCGAAATATTAATAAACTAATACATATCTCATTGAATACAAATTCAACCAAACTAGTTAATACACATTTTGAAACCGAATCTAAAATATATATGTCAGTAAGAGTACGGGGCGCGGAAGAAAAAAAACAAATAACTTCTAGTAAATTTCCAATGCACACAGTGTCAAGAATATAATGCGAGAGAAAGAATTACTGGTAAAACACATTATAGTAGCGGATCATATAGCAAAAACAATGATACGTTCCTATAATTGCATCAACCAAGAGTGTAATAGGGGAATGCAAGTAGATGGAATAAAGATGGCATGACTTTATACGATGCCTAAGGAGAGAACTGGGTAACCTAATGGATCATCCAAGAAAGAAATTATCAGATGGATGTCAGCCACTGTAATCACACCTCCCCTACACAGAGAAAACAAATGACAATGCGAAAATAAAGGCCAAACCATGATAAAAATAGCTATTACAGTGGACAACATTATGTTTTAATATATATGAACCTCGGTATAAGATTCACGGCTTGGAAGTTTCGATACATATAAGGAATATGTTGTATGAACCTTGTATTATGACATATTGGTACGGACGCAACATTCTAACATTACCAGAATTCACAATATGCAAATTCTGAACAAAAATAAATTAACTTTCATCGAATACAAGAACGAATCAAACAATTAAACCTGCCATCTACCTAGAAATAATTTTTTTTTTCTTATATGCAATGAGTTTCATAAAATAAAATAAAAAAAACAATAAAACAATAAAGCACACAGATTTGCAATCCTGTCATTCGTACCCAGGGCAAAAATTAAACCCTCTTTTGTTTGAAATGAAAGCTACCCATCCTCACAATTTAAAACACTTCCCAGTAAAATAAAAGGAATAATTATATCTACAAAAATATATGCATATATAACAGTGAATCTGCAGAGATAAAATAAATAAATAGATGTACCCATTTTAACCCTGGTTCACAGTCCCAAATCCAATATTTTGTTCCGACAAAAGAAATTTCCAAATCTAGGTAAAAACCCAATTATATTTTACAATTCTTTGTCAACTACATTTTTCCTCAATTAAATTGCATTAAGGAAATTTAGACAGTATTTTCCCTAGGTTTAAATGAAAAATTTGCAAGATCTCTACAGACAGAAATTTTCAAACACAGCCAGAGATTCAACTCAACAAACAATACAGCCAAATAAAAACAAAAGCATAACAAATAGAACATAATTTCGAAAGGAACCTGGCGTCCTACGGCTGTAGAAGAAATCCAACCCCAATGCTTTCCTTCTCCTTTCAATACTGCCCCTTTTCCTGTAGCTTCTTTTTCCCAAATCCCAAAATCTGAGACAATTCTCTAAAAATCTCCCACATCTCTTTCTGCTTTCCCCAAAAGATACAAAATCCCCATTTCAACAACCCCTATCTCTTCCTCTCTCTCCATGAAAGAAGATTTTGAATTAATTAATTTTATTCTCCAAATAACCCCCACAAAAACTCCAGCTTTAATTATTTATTATTGTTATTATTTATTTAATTTTAAACAATAATTTCTTTTGTTTTTAAATTACTACCACTTAATTCTAAATTTTAATTAAAACAAACTTTTATAGCCAATTAACTTTTAATTAGAATATAATTAAACTTCAATACTTACTAACTCATAATTAATAAAAATAACTTTAATTCATCTTATAACTCTAAAATAATTAAATTAACTATCACCAAACCACAATTAATTTAAATAAATCATTTAACCCAAAAATCAAAATATCAAGACAAAACCAGGTCAACACAAAACTCAGCAACCTCATAACGAAATGACGGACTTGGGTCGGGAATTCTTCCTTAACAACTCCTTTTAACAACATCGTACCCGTTGGGTTTAATTTGTGCTCGCCCTGTCCTGCCGAAGCAGGTGGAATCAAGACTTTTAATCCTGCAATTCCTGCAAGCAGATAAACGTCAAGTAACATATAATATCCACGGCAAACACACTATGAAAGGTAATAGCGGGGTAGCAGGGCGCTCGCGAGCGAGTGGTACTACTCCGTCCTTTCACCAAAATACACTAAACATGTCATCATAGGCACAATATCATGGAAATACATCATCGCATATAAATTTAAAGAACACTATTGCATAATGAATCATACCATCAGTATATAATATATCATCAAATGTCACACATAATGTAAAGAGCGATAAGCAAGTAGCTAGGAAACCACACATGATCAAATATAAATCTACCACATAGAGTATCACAGAGTATCCACAATATCAAAGAGTACCAAGAGTATCTAATGAATCAACAAACATGGGAGTATTACATCTCGACTACATGACTAGATAGATGTGAGCACCAGGTCTTGAGGGATCTAGCAGTCATAGACATGAGTAGCATTGTATATATTGATGAGATGGACATAAAACTTTGATATATGTATATGAGCATTTGATGTTTTATTACTTGTGTTTATGTTGAATGTTAAATTGCAATGTGATTAACATTAAATAATCTTTGTAATACTATTTAATGAATGTCTCCATGATTTAACATGTTTTATTTGATCTAATTAAAACTCATTCTAGTTTCCCTTAGATGTCACATTGTGAGTATGTTATCATAAATTAAATACACCTATGATCTAATTCAAGAAAATTAAATGAATATAAGGATCTAATCTAATAGAACATAAAAAATGAGCTTGAATAGCATGAAAACTAAAGTAATTACTTAAAAATGAATTAAAGAATCACTTTAATATTCAAGACACACAAATAATTATTTATCAAGAATAAAGCAATGTGAGAAAATGGAGTATTATCCACTAACTCTAACACCACTGCTTTATGATTCATACTATTCAAGGAGGGTTAGACATAATACCGATGAAAATGTGCAAAATTAATAGGTCTTTGAGAGGTGTGCCATCCATTTTCATTAACATGTATGCACCAGACCCATAAATTTCATTAATTATGTAAGGTCTTAACCAATTAGGACTGAATTTTCCTTTCTCATTCAGGTCGACATTAATGTTATGTTTATTTTTAGATAAGACTAAGTCACCTTTACTAAATACATAAGGGATGATATGATCACTATAACTACATTGCAGTTTTCTAGCATAAGCTTGGAGATATTCAAGAGCATTAATGTGTTATTCATCAAGCATCTCAAGCTGATGCAATCATTGTTCTTTATAAGTGTTGTTATCAATAAGTCCTTGAAGACAAATCCTTAATGTGGGGATTTATAACTCCAAGGGCATAATCACCTCAGTACCATAAACAAGGTTATAAGGTGTTGTTCCAGTGGATTTTCTGATGCTAGTACAATAAGACCATAATGCATATGTTAGTTGTGTGTTCCAACCCTTGTTGTGTTTGTTTACCATCTTCCTTAGGATTTGTTCAAGAGTTTTATTAGTTGATTGAGCTTGACCATTAGATTATGGGTAATAAGGTGTCGAAAATAAATGTTGGTTATTAAATATTTAGAGGAATTTCTTCATGTCATTATTCTTAAATGGTGTCCCATTATCTAAAACTAATGTGGAAGGAAGTCCAAAACGAGCAATAATGTGTTCCAATATGAAATGGCATATTACATCAGCAGTTTTTGATCAAAGAGGAATAGCTTCTACCCATTTTGTGAAATAATTTTTCACGGTGATTATAAAGGTATGTCCAATAGATGAAGGTGGTGATATTTTTTCAATTAGATCTAGTCCCCATACTAAGAATGGCCAAGTAGGAATTTGGACCTGAAGCTTAGAAGCAGGAGCATGAATCAAATTCATATGTCTCCATATGTCTCAACATACTCAAAGCAATATCTTTCCATATGTCTCCACTAATATCCCATGCGAACAAGATTTTGCACTAATGATTTCTCTCCAAAATGATTGCTACAGGCACCTGCATGAGCCTCTTCAAGTGCTATCAGGATTTCAAATATTTAAGACATCTCAGTAAAAGGCCATTAAAGGATCTTCTATATAATACATCAGTGAGAATGATATACTTAGTTGCAAGCTTGTGAAGATGATCTCAAGTATTTTTAGTTGTCGGCTCTAGAAAGATACCTTTTTTTAAATAATTAAATATCGGTAAATACCATTCACTGGAGCTTTATTAGTACATCTTCAATTTTGGAATCGATCGCTGATGTCATGGTTGGGTGAATAGTAAATGTGAAATATTTTGAAGGATCTTGAGGCAATATAAGGGAAGTTGTAATTTCCATTGCATCTGCATGTTGATTATCCTTTTGTGGGATGTTGTCAATGGTAAATGATTTGAAATTTCCTAACAAATTCATTGTGAGATCTATGAATTTTGATAATTTTTCATATATTTCTTGATATATCCCATTTATTTTCTTAATGACTACTTGAGAATTACCAAATATCTTGATATTTCAAACTCCCAAAGCTAAAATAGCATGCAATATAGTAATTAATGCTTCATATTCTACCGTGTTGTTCGTGCATAGGAAATTTAAGTGGTATGATAAGGGAATAGGCTTTCCCATGGGTGGAATTATTATAACCCCAGTGTTAGAGCCTATTCTACACTTAGATCCATCAAAGTATAATTCCCATGCTTTGTCCTCTTTTTGAATAGTCCACACATTCTCATCGGGAAATGTTTTGACATTAGGTAATGCTAAGGGTGAGGGAGCATCAAATAATTGATCAGTTGAGGCTTCTTCTTTAATTTTTTTTTTTGTGAAACAAACTTAAGCTAAAAATATATTAACAATGTAACCTATTTAGCCAAGAATCCTAGTAAATCTGTTTTATTGAAAAACTTTTTGAAAGGGTCAAATTTTTTCATCACATGTATTTCCACATTTAGTAAGTAATGTCTTAGTGTACTTCTAGAGAATATGAGAGTTAATTTTTTTTTCTTTATTATTTTGTATTGTTTCTCATAATCAATCAAATTTTGTCTAATGTAATAAATAGGATGCTCTTTACCATTATTTTCTTTTTGATCCAATAATGTTGTGAGAGCATGGCATGATGCAACTGTATAAAGTATGAATGGCTTGTTTTGCATAGTGGGTTGAAAAATAGGTGGAGTTGCAAGGTACTCCTTCAAACTCTCAAAAGCTTGTTTACAATCCTCATTCCAATCAAAGTGTACATCCTTTTCGAGGAGATCTGTAAATGGTAAAGTTCAATTAGCTAAAGATGTTACAAAGTGAGGGATTCTTGGAACACTTCCTTGTAATGTGCGCAATTGATAAATATTTTTAGGAGGTGGCATGTTGACTATAGCATCAATTTTCTTCATGTCCACTTCGATGCCTCTATGAGATACGATAAAACCTAGAAGCTTTCCACTATATACACAAAAAATACACCTTTTTTAGATTCAATCTCACATTGTATTTTTGCATTTGCTCAAATATTTTATGGACATTAACATTGTCTTGTCTTGTCAAATATTTGGCCAGAATTTCATTAACATAGTCTTCCAAAATATTATGTATGTAGTCATGAAATATTAATGTCATTGCTCATGGGTATGTTGCACATGCATTATTCAATCCAAAATTCATCATTACCCAACAAAAATTCCCCAAACTATTGTAAATGTTGTTTTATATTGATCTTGAGTATTGATAAAGATTTGATTGTATATGTAAAATCCATCCATGAATGAAAGCAAAGCATGTCTCACAGTCAAAGCTACTATCATGTAGATATTAGGAAGGGGAAAATCATCTTTTAAAGATGGTTTATTTAGATCATGAAAATACATACACATCCTAATACGATTGTCAGGTTTGTGGACTACAACAATGTTTGAGATCCAAGGAGAAAAATCTACAGGTCTTATGAAACCAGCCTCAAGGAGGTTTTCAATTTTTCCTTTAATGAGCAAGGATATCTTAGGATTGATTTTGTATCTTTTGTTGAGCCAGTTTAGCATTTTTAGTAGGGACTATGTTGTGTGTCACTATCTTAGCATTGATTCATGGCATATCCAAATATTTCAAGGAAAAAAGTTTGAGAAAGTCATTGACTAACATTGTGTGATCTTGTTCTTCATTGTTAAGGAAATTTCCTATCTTAATGACTTTTTCCTTATCATTGATGTCCATTGGTGTGTCAATTGTATCTCCTAGAGGAAGTGAACTTGGCTTTTCAAATTCAAGGTTGTTTTCTTCTTTACTCATGTTTGTCTCATTACTTTCCTCTTCTACATCTTTTTTTTTGGTGCTAATCATAGCACATGTGACCTTTTTTCTTTTGAGGAGTAGTAGGTGACTTGTCATAAACTCCTAGAATTTTCTTCAAGGCTTCATCATCCTAATAGTATTCCCATGATGGTTCATAATCCATATCAAGCAATTCAGGATGTTTCAAGATGAGGTTGACTTTTGGCTTGCACATGATAGTGTTGACGTTTAATGATGACCTGTTTGTTGCTTCCATAATATTAGAAGGGAAATATCTCAAAGTATTTTTTATATCCTGTGTGTTAGGCTCTATAGGAACATGAATACCTTGTTATTTCTTTCCACGTCCTTTACCATTATGGCCCAATTGTTTCACAAGTTCATAACTTCCCCCATAGATTTTTTCCATTTCTTTCAGGTTTGGTGGGTATTGATAATCCATCTCATCAAAGTTTGTTGTATAGATTGTATCTTGTTCAAGAGTGGATGAGGTAGATGCTTGTGAGTTTTCTTCCAAGTTTTGAGTTGACATGACCACTGGTTACTTTTGTGTCTCATGTTATTTTCTTGTGATTATGTATTCTCCCATAAATGAGGGTGTGAACTCCAAGGAAACCCAATCATCATCTAATAATGTTGACACTGTTTGTATTTCTTGCTTGTCTTCTTCTATAGGTTCTATGTTGGATGTTGGAATCAATGTGCTTAGAGGACTTGTCATTTTGTTTTCAACTTGTAAGCAACTTTGAGGCTTAGGGTCTATTTCAACTTGGTATACCTTATTGTTATAGACATATTTCATGATATAATGAAGAGTTAAAGGCACCACATTCATGTCATGAATCCATGGTCTTCCCAAAAGAAGATTATATGAAAGGTCGTGAGGCATAACATGAATAGAAGTTTGTAAGGTATCCTTTCTGACTATAATTGGTAAAGTAATCACACTGGGTGGTAGGTTTCCTACATTGTCAAATCCTCAAATTGATAAGGAGTCATATTCCATTTTTTATTTATCTATGTGAAATTTATCTAAGAGCTTCACACTGCACACATTAAGGGTAGAGCCATTATCAACAAGTGTCCTTTTTTATGAAAATTCTATTTAATTGGGTTATTATCATGAAGGCATAATTTTTCTTTCTCAATTCCAATGTAGGTAGCTCATGTTGATGAAAGCTGATATCTACATTAATTGTATTCATTCATTATATGAGAGTTACTATATCATTTGCATTAGTACTAGGAGGAACCACTACTTTTTGTAAGGCTATTTGAAGTATAGTGTGATAGTTTGGTGAATTATAAATTAAGTCCCATATGGATATCTTTGTAGGATTATTCTTAATTTGTTCAACAAGATCATACTCCTTCCCACTATGTGAAGTTAAATGAGTAGCACTAGGAAAAATTACATTAGGAAAAGGTAAGGTTGTCAGGGTTGGTTGCCTTAGTTGCAGATTTTTTTGAGTGTTGTATGTATTAGAAATAGTATTATTACTTGATTGTTGTAAAAAAATGTTCTTAGGTGGATAATGAGTAAATTTAGGCTTGTTTTTAAAATGTGGTTTGTGTGAAGGTAGGTAAAGGATGATTTGAGGTTGAATCACATTAACTTCTCCTAGTTTTGGTTTTTCATAACAAGTCTTAGTGGATGAACCTTGTGAGATGAAGTCCTCAAGGGCTCCATCTAACACTTCAAATTCATCACTAATAAAAGGCTTGAGGGTGAGGTTAAATTGGGAAGAGATATTTGGCATATTCAAATAACTATACTTTCTCCAAGTGGCTTAGGTGTTTGGTCTTGTTTTCGGTTTTTTTTTTTTATCTATGTCTAATGTAATCTAATCTATATGCTGAAAATGAATAGTGAAAAATATAATTCTATTCATAATTACAATGAATGTAAATGATGTTATTTCTAATGATTTCAATATAACAGAAAGTAGGGAAACTAAAACAAAAATGCAATAACAACAAACAAAAGCTTAAAAATAGGAAATTTAACTCTAGAAAATACAGTTTAGAATTTGGACTTGGATTGATTCACCCAAGGTGGCGAATGAGTCCCAGTAGAGATTTTTTCAAAACATTTTAGTTTATTTTTATGTTTTCTATGCTATATGATCTAGATCTAAGATGCAAATGCATATTTTGAATGCTTTTCAATGAAATTAAATGCAAAAATGCAAGCTCTATGAGCTTTCACTAATGCAAAATTTGAAACCCTAGAATGCAAATTAACTAATGAAAATCCTAATGCAATGTTAATACAAGCTAAATCAAGGATGGAAATGCATTATAAATTAGAATTATGATGTTCTAAATATAGGTTCACCAAAATGAAAGGTAGAAAATTTGATGCCTTCACACCTTTAGGGGTTTAGGACCTAAAAGGAGAAATTTTCACTTTCATTCAAGAACAAACCCTTGAGATCTCAATGAAAAAGGGAAAGAGATTTTGCAAGAGGGTTGTTGTAAGGGTTGCATATGATCTAATGATGGGTTAACCACCAAGTCTAAATTTGGAAAAGACAATGAAATGCAAGATGTAAAAGAACACCCTAATTCAATGCAAAAACCTAAGAAATGGCTTACAAATGTAAACAAAATAGAACAAAAAAATAGAAACATAAATAATGTGGACATGGAAATCTAGAAGTGACTGATTGTAGCTCTAAAACACTAATTTTTTTTACTTTTTGACCAATTGGGAATCATTCGCCAATCTAGGCGAATTAGTCCCAGATCTAGGTTTGTGTATGGGAGTTTGTTTTGGGAAAAATGGTATCTAAATCTACAAATAGATCTAGCAAACAACTATAGTGGGAATCATTCACCACTCTTTCTAAATTAGTCCCATTCCACTTTTTTGGGAATTGAAAGTTTTGATCTATAGTTCAACACCTACCCTTTCCTTCCAACTTGAGTTCTGATCCGAATTTGTGAAAATACATGCAAAAAAAAATATAAAACTTGATTTGCTAATGGGGGATTTTCCTTGGTCAAAAACCTAGTTTGGTAACTAAACCTTAATAGAAATGATGAAATGTGCATGCAAACCCTAGCCTTAACTATTTCTAAGACTAAGAAATCTAAAGCAGGATGCAATCCTATTCTAGTGTGTAAGAATATGATGCACTAATAGAAATTTGAATATGAATGACTCACTTGAAGAGATCCCTAATCTCCCTAAATGAGCTCTAATGATATGTATACCTTCCTTAGGCTAAATGTAGAGTGATAATGGAGGATGGAATCACTTAGGAAACAAGTCTTTAGGCTTGTCTTGATGGCTAGTTGAATCTCCCCAACCTAGAATCCATCATGATTCACCATAGACAACCATGATCAATCCTTGAAAATTATAGATATTTATTGAAAGTGAGCTTGAATACCTACAAAAACACTTTAATGTTGCTCCATGACTTGAACTTTACTTTCTTTTCAAACTTGAATTCTCTTGTGAAAAATTGCTTGAAGATTCTTGATGTTTGTCTCTTGAAAAATGCATGCTCAAAGTGCTTAGATTGATAAAAATGACTTAGAAGCTTTCTTATATAGGAATTAACACCTAATTGACTATTATTTAGATCTCAAAGGCTGGCATCCACCAAAATTTTGAATTGAAATGGTGAATTTCTAGCTCAAAATTGAAAAGGACCCCAAACAGGACTCATTCACCACCCTTGGTGAATGGTTCCCACCTAAGGGCCTGACTCATTCATGCAAGGTGGTGAATGAGTCCCACCTTAGCCTTTTGAGGTGGGATTTTTGGATTTTTAGTTATTTAAGTGATTTTATGGGAATTTTAGGTGAAATAAGCCTGAATATCTGAAATAATGGGTCTTAGGGGCATATAAATTATGATTTTTAAAGGGTAATTAATGCAAGGGTGCCAAAACAGGCCCAAATTAAGTGTGAAATATCCTTGCTTTCAAGAGAATACAATTTTCTACACTACAACTGGTACAAGGTTTGAGACACAGTCTATGTAGTCAATAGGTCTTATGAAACCTACAAGATTTGCTAATGAACTTGAGAATCTAGGATGACTTGGAAAACCAAAATTAACCTTCTACACGAGAGTATCAAGAGGATGAAATGATGGAATATGGTGCTAATATGAGCTCATCTGAACTAGCTAGGAGGGAGAGGTGAGTGCTAATTATATAACAAAATATGGGCATATAATTCCAAGAGGTTTAATAATTCCCAAATAACCAAATTAGGTGGGAGTTATTCCTACTTGGAAAATTAAAAATAGGTGGCATAACCTACTTGGAAAGAGATAGGATAGTGGTTTTGTGAGGTGGCATAAAAGGCCAAAAGAGGGTGTGAGACTCAACCACCCAAGTGTGGGTAAGAGAGACACATATAATTGATGGATTAAACCATGTGTCCTCACATAAACCATGTCTCATATATCCTATGTTTAATAATGTGTAGGAAAAATAATTATTAAAAAATATACACTAACACCCTCGCTTAAGCATAGCTTAGGTGGGTGAAAAGATGAAACAATGCAAAGATGGGTCCCAAATACAAGGCCATGTTAAGTACCCATGTACAATGATGAAAGATATCAAAATATTAGAAAGAGAAAATCCATAGTACAAAAGTCCCCCAAGAGAGAAGAAGAAGGAGAAGAAGGACCATGCAGTGCCCCAATGTGGAATCTCCTACATTTTTGGTGAATGCTCGACACATGAAGGTGAAGATGATCCAAGATTGTCAACAAACAATATTCTTTCCCTTTGGAAGAAAGAAAACAAAGGATGTATGTAGGATATCTTCCCATTCCTAAAAGGAATATGAAGGAAGAATGATGAAAATGTAAGATTTATCTAAACTCTACTTAGGGGTATGTGTAGGATCATGATGGGCCAAAAAGTGGCGATATGATGGGCCAAAAAGTGGTGATATGATGGGTATGTGTAGGGTATGTGGTTGACAACTTTGTTTTTACCCAAAATTCATGAAACAAAAAGGGTTTTTAAAGGAGATTCTCAACTTTCCACCCATATGAATTATTTTTTACTTTGAATTTAACAAATAATTATTATTCATTTTCTATTTGAATTCTGAATAAAGTCCTAATTGATAGCTTGATTGAAAAAAATCTATAGCTTTCAAATGGTATCACTTTTTTTGAATCCAAAACATGTATCACATCATATGCTTCACATACTATAGGATTAAATAAAAAATAATTTCATGAATTTTTGACCATGTTAACATGGGTAGACATACAAGTTTTTTATATTTTTTAAAAGTTGTAATAAAATTCATAATTAATTATTTACTTGGAACAAAATTACAAAAAAATATGCATCACATCAAGACATGAGTCATCTAATTATATATAAAATCTTATAAACAAACATTATCATTTTATTGTGGTTAGGGTGGTCACACAGACACCTACTTCTTATTTTTCCCTAAAGTATATGTACTACTACATTGAATGTTTAAATTTTAACCAAAATAGATTTAAAAAAACACTTAGTAGTTTAGAAACTACATTCAATTTTCTATAAATTCTATTCTTACATATCTTTTAAATAATATACATAATTTATTTAAATTTTTATGTTGAGTTTCCTAACTCTGATTTTTCTAAAATTTTCTACACTTAAGGGTCTATTTTTCCATGATGATCTTGCACAGATCCTTAGGTGTCCCCATGTTGATGCAAAAAGCTTTCACCATCAAATCAAGTGTTCTAGGACACACTGCAGAAGCTAAGAATCTAGAACCTAGTGGAGATGGATGTAGAACAAAATTCGATGATAAAGATATCTTCTCTGAAGACAGCTTTAGCTTCCTTCTCCAAATGCTACTCAATAGTGGCCACAGTCATGTCAAACTATGAGGAATGATCATGTCATTAAATAATAAGAGGGTCAAAAGGTTCCCCCTAAACATCTGAAGAAGATGAAGCAACATTTCAAAGATAAAATGTATGCACTCAATTGTGTCCTCCAAGTCTACAAGGTAGGACTCACAAAACAAATATGTAATGTCAATCAAGTACTCATCCCAAGTAGCTATGTCTAGAAGACAATGTATGTCCTACTGCACTGAATCACTAGGAGCCAAAATTTTTAGATAATGAGCATCCTCAGGTATAATAGTAGATGATTTTTTCAATGCCAAATTACAAGAGTCCTCAACCTCAAGATGTTGACTCATAGATGAAGAAGATGAACCCTCTAAATCTAGATTAGGATCCATAGAAAATAAAGTCTCAATAGATGTCCCTATAGGAGGAGAAGGTTCTACGTCATCAAAACTACCATACCTTTCCCAATAAACAAGTGTTTCAGCTATTTTATCATCAATAGCTTGAAACTTTGCTAGTGGAACAAGACAATCCATAATAGGATCCTCTAGGAATGGATGTTCATTCAAAGTGAGAAATTTGGAGTCTCCCCAATACCCCAAAAGTAGATAAGCATATGATTAGGTATGAGGATTTCATCAAAGACACCTTGGGATATTAGATTGACTGATTTTTGAGTCCCTTAAATATACCCCAAATAGGAAGAGCATATGATCGATGGGCAAGTGCATGAAGTTGGGTACCAATTTTGTGGCCACTTTTGAAAAAAAGTTTTAAAAAATGCACTCGCGTTATAATGTACTCGCATTATTTCGCATTTAAAAAAAAAAGAAAAAAGTGAAAGTACTTGCCTTGGAATACCAACCCAAAGGCTTGGAGGGCATTCCCAATAAGGCCAGAGACGTGTTCTTGCAAATTCTACAATTTGTCACATAATCGGGTCCATGCTCACCATCAAGATTGCATCTAGTTTAATATCGACAAAATCAAAACACATGGGTAATGTTAGGTTCTCTCTTAGCTATCCAATGATGTTTATTTTTTCAATTTTGAAAGTGTTAAGCCTTTCATCCATAATTTATTTTGTTTTGTATTTTTTTTTTTTTTTTCCAAAAAATAGTGTTTGGTGTTTTTGTTATAAATTAACCGTTCATCAAATTTTCAAATAAATTACGTTTTAGAAACTAGAACCATTCTACAATTTTTAAAAATAAAAAATAAAAAAATCAATTATTTTCCAAAATTTGTAGGCGGAGCATGGCCAAAATTCTACTTTTCAGGAAGTGCCCACTTTGAAAATTAGTAAAAAATCAAATATTCATTAAAAAATTATCAGAAAAATTGTGCATCAACTAGATGTTGTTAGCTAACTTCTGACCATAGTAATTTTAAAAATAGTACAAAAAAGTTCACCATGCTCAGGTCGTACAAGAGTTGCTATGTTATGATTTTCTGACAAAAGAAACACCAATTTGTGTACATCCATCTTTTGAACCCCTTAATCTCAACCATTTTCAAAATAAACTAGTAGTTTAGAAAGTAGACTTGAAGCACTTTGATCCCTGTTTTTGTTCCATCTCAAAATTTTGAGTGTAAATATCCTTAATTTGATGTCCAAGGTCAGCATTTCCTGATTTCAAAAAAAAACGTGGCCACTTAAGCCCCCTTTTTGGGAACCATCTTGGTGCACTTACCCCAGTTTGAAAATATTATTGAACAAAGAAATGAATATCGGTCGAAATTTTTTTGAAGTCCCTCTGATAATGGTGAAAGAATAATAAGTATTTTATTTCCAAGAAATATGGTGAGAATTTGTAGGAGAGATCTATTAAATCTGCAATATCAAATTGATTTCCCAACAAATATTATGACAAAAATGTAATTTGTATGTGGTGGTTTATTAAAAATAATAATCATGGCATAGTATTTCGAAAAGTGTAACTAAAAAGGTTTTCACCAAGGAAATTATAATGTGGGTAATTATTTTAGCCAAGGAATAAGGTGAAAGTGTGTATAAGAAAAAAGTGAAACATTTCCACCAAAGAGTAAATATGAGCGTGAAAATTGCTAGAAGAAGAAGGATTATGATTACTGTTAAAATTAGTTT
>VDFB02025463.1:0-26496 GCA_007258455.2 Sequoia sempervirens | reverse complement strand
GAGTTGTGTTCTCAATTGAACCCTTTTTCTTACCCTTCAAGAGACTCCTTTTTGAAAAAAAGATTTCCTTTCATTAGAATTAGTTTTCTCCTTTAGCTTTTGTATATTTCGACTTGTCTAGGGTTTACATGTTTGAGTTTGCCCCACTTTTTTCAAGGTTTATTACTTCCTAGATTTAGTTTTAGATACTCAATTGCTGGTTAATCTAGAGTTACCTTTACCTCTTCTATTTAATTGTTGTAAATTGAAATTTCAAGTCAATTTACCAACTTTAGTCATTCCCATTATTGAAATTTTAATAGGTCACACTTTATTTCTATATGAATATTTGGATTATAGTTTCTTCATTTTAAAAAATTACTCATTCATTTCACCAAATGTATCTTAAATGAAATTGGTTCACAACACTTTATTGTTCATGAATACAAATGGTTCACCTAGTTCTCACTACATTTAGATATGTAGATTAAGCATTAGAACTTCCAAAAAAAAAATTAGACATCTTAATAAAATAGAATGCCTTTGTGATATGAGACAATTATCACAATCATAAGTATCATAGATATCCACTAAAAAGAAGCCTATAATTTCAACTTATTTTCTTTATTTTCAACCTTCTCTTTTTGTCTATATCATTATTTAATTGTTAGCCTCGATGTTTCTTTTCTTTCTATCACACTATACTTCATTTACTGTGTTCCCTTTGACTGTAACATGGCGAGGATTGTACATGAAATAGGGAGAGTCGAAAAAGCAAAAGCCAAAAGTAATTTAAAATCCAAATTATACTATTTTCAGTGTCAAACTCTACCAAATGGGCAAACAACCTGATGACATCAGTAATGAAAGAGGTGAGACGTTTTGAAAAACGCCAGATCAGTCCATCTGAAGCCAACTAGTTGACAACTCTACCTCATTGTATTTGTAAGGAGATAGGCATGATTTGAAACTTAAATGGAAGCTTTCCTATTTCTTTCGTGGATGAACTCTAAAATGTTCTACTATTGTTATTCACTCATTTTTAACAAGCCCAGCTCAACCATTTCAGCCCCTATAAATGGGATAGGTCAGGTGCATATGGGTACTAAGTAGTTGTTACTCAAGATCAAGTGTTAGTCTGGTTCTTTGCCTTGCCCCCTCACTACCAGCCAACACCTCAGTAGTTGATATCTCTCATTCAAAACTTGAAGATCAGGAACTATAGTTTAGTTCCCTGGATTGGCTTTTTATACTAGTCATCTCAATTCCCACTTGGGGGAGGCTCTTCTCTTCCCCACCAGCGGTCGAGTGCTCTATTGAGACTTCACTGATATATGTCACAGAAGGGTGATTTTGTTAGGGTTAGAAGGCAGATATCTAATAGTTAAATGCAGATTTGATCAATAAAACAGAGAAATAAAACACAAAAAATTATAGCAGAAACAAGACAACACAGAAAATTTAACTTGGTTCACCCAATCCGGGCTACATCCACAAAACCACACCTCTTTTCACATACTGTAACTCCCATCCCAACCCCTTATAACAAGCTTAGAAGCTTCCAAATTAGGGTTCTACAAAGTCGGGTTTTTTTCATTTTCAGTGATTTTTCCTTTTTCGGTGACAATGTGAAAAAATGGGAAAAAAAAAAATTCTCGGGTGCTGCCGCCTCGGACTCTGGCGAGGATACATGAAGAGTGTACAGTATAACATGATCAATCCCAACATACCAACAGATTCAAACCGACCTATGCTTTATGCAACAAGACTTAGTTTGCAGATCATTTTTGACTTTGTACATAGCCTACTATGAGCATACAGGGGAGTTTGCAACAGTAGTTAATCGGTGTGTTTTAAGATGCCTGACATAGCATACCCTTCCTACTTTGAAAAAGTTATTATAGTTACATGAGAGCATTGAGGTTTTTGATATAGCATATCCTTTCAATGAGTATTCTCAAGAATTTGTTGACAATGAAGAGAATTTACATGTACTCAGTTGTGTTCGAAGTAAATTGAATAACAATGCACATTTCCAATTCATTAGTTATAATCATACAATTTGTAACCCCACTTTCCTGTGTTATAATTAGTTATTTTCTATTATTTTTTATGTGTTTAAAGAGAGAACTATTTATTTAATAAAAACCATCACTTCTTCATACTTTAACCTTGATGATCAAGGTTAAAAAGTGGAGAAATATCAATCGAAGAATGCATTAATATTTCACAAGCTTTGGAAAACTAAAATATAACCCAGATTGTATTAAAGATTGGAATGTGCTCAAGAATGGTATGTTCCTTCAGTTTCCATGTCATTAACTGAAAATGGGCATCAATCAATAATTATAGTTTTCTTCGCATAAGCATATGAAAAAGGGATTTTTTGAAAACAAAGTTGAACAATTGCAGGAAATATAATGATACTGGCTAAACAGTAAACTTAGCAGAAACAAGGTGACGTGGTTAAATTGTAACAGCAAACACTAATAGTTCGATATCCAAGTTCTTTACAAATAGACTATTTAAAAAATTGAAACATATCACAGACTTCTTAAAGCTTAATCTCTCATCAACTAGCAAAGAAAAGTTAGAAAACATCAAAATGCAGTACCAAATGTTTGAAAAAGTAAGCAAGTTATTCTTATGCAATCCATAGTTATTACATTAGAACAGAAACAAATGTAAAGAAGAGCAAATTTTCTAGCTTTGATTAAACAACTCGTGCACCAGTTCTATCAAGCTTCTCAACTGATGCAGATGCTTTTAATTTCCCTTCTATTAGGAACATATCCACCATGGCTTCAGCAATAGCCTTTCCTTTTTCCAGAGTGTCTGTAACAGCTACAGCCGTAGGCCCAGCTCCACTTATAGTGCACCCAAATGCACCTGTTTCAAGAGCAGCTTTCTTGACTGCCAACATTCCTGGAATTAGGGGGGCCCTTTTGGGTTCAACTATAGAATCTGATGATAGTGCAGCTCCCAGAAGACAAGGATCCCCCTGAAGGACAGCTGCAACAAGAGCTGCTGCCTGGCTACAATTCAATATGTGATCCTTCATACTAATTTCTCCTGGAAGCACTGCTCGCATTTCCTTTGTTGGGGCTTCAAAAGCAGGAGTAACAAGCACAAAGAAGAGCTCTTTATCATTGGGGAATGGAAGGGAGATAAGATCAAGTGGACTATAGCTCCGAACAAGAACAAAACCACCCATCAAAGAAGGAGCAACATTGTCTGCATGATAGCCACTTACAGCTGCTTCTGATTCCAATCCAGCCACAACGAGGTCTGCTTTTGTTAATTTACTCCCAAATAAGGCATTCACTGCTACTGCAGCTGCTGCTGCACTGGCTGCACTCGAGCCGAGCCCACTTCCCAATGGCAGACCTTTGTGAAGAGAAAGTGACAAGCCTACAGAATGGATTCCAAGCAATTCCATGGTTGCTTTTGCTGCAATTCCAGCACAATTCTTCACTGGATCATGACTGAGTCTATTGTTGTCGCCATATATTGAAGAGATCACAATTTTTCCAGGCTCTATCTTGTCATTCACTTCTACACTAACATGATCTCCTAAACCTTCAACAGCACAACCAAGAAAATCAAACCCTGGTCCAAGATTAGCTATTGTTGCAGGGGCAAAGGCTGTTACAGATTGAAGAACAGGATTTGGCTCAAGCTGGATGACCTGTTTCAGACTCGCTTGCTTTGCCTTGCACCGAATTTTCAAAATGTTTGGGAAATCTCTACCTGAATGTTTAGTGCTAAATTTCCTTGACTTATAACAAGAATAAAGAGGTCTCAAATCATTTTTGAATGAAAAACGTTGTTGTTTTGAACAGACAAAATAGCAATCCATAGTTTCCTGAAGAAGCATGTACCAAACATATGAAGAAACTATTTTATACGCACTCAAAATTCACTATTATTACTCTTTGGATATCCTTCATATTCAAGGTTGCCCAACAGTGTTGCTGAGATGGCTTTGAACTTTGTTCTCATGGATTCTAAAATATCTTGAACAGACTCATTTTCTGGTTCAAGAAGTGGGTATTTATCTGCCAATTCCTCTAGCTGTTTTATCTGCTTGTGAACCCTTGTAGAGAATACAGTTGGTTCAATCTCAAGAGAAGCTTTCCATACATTGATACAACCCCTGTAAAAACCCAACTCTTCCCCTACTTCAAAACCATGTTTCAAACCCACGTCTCTTCCTTCTACTTTCCCTAGCTCTATTCCTTCTTCAAAACCCTCATTGTACCCTTGCTGAATATGTTGCTGTTCAAGGTTTACAACAGATTCAAAGATGTCTTCCAGGTCTGCTGGTTGTCCATGCGCACCAATCATCACCTAAACCTGAGTTCAAAAATTAAAAGTTAATTGTATCTAGATGTGCTCCAATATTGTGGCTCACTCGGTTGGGAGCCTCAAACTATCATGCAATAATAAAATCTAGAAATTAATTAACTTTGGGAATGGTCCTGACTCCTTCCCATCAAAATGTATCTTGAAATCCCTGCAAGCAATTTCTGTTTGCTGGTGGAATCCAAGCACTTGAAGCATTTAAAAATATTAAAAAAATATATAATCCCGAAAATTACAAAGTTTGGTTAGTTTCCATAAACATATTTTAGAACCATAGTTTGTTATCATCCGTTGCTGTGCACTAAATCTCAGACTTGAATATGTGCATTGTCATACTATCAGAGTGTGGAAATTTGATTTCAAAAACTTTTCATTTCAGGTTTCAAATGCAAAAGTGCTGTGTGGAAAGCCTTGAGGACTGCGAAAATGGTTGAAAAGAATCCCTGGGTAGACTGCATTGAAAGGTACCCTCTAGAGATCCCTGATTTGCCAAAGGTTTGATGGGGAGAAGGAACAATTAATTTGTTTTAAAGCTACTAATTTAATTTGCACAAGACGATTAAATGTTGTTTTGTGATAATTACTAACAGCTTATGCAAACAGTAATATTGAAATTGTGGCTAGAGAAAATCTAGTATCTGTGATTGAAGGTTGATTAATCATTGCTTGCTTAGAAGGCAGTGTGCTTAAGCACAACACACCATTGTCATTTATGTATGGTTTATCTATTTAATGGTATTCCTGTGAGTGGTTATCAATTTACCAGGTGTTTTCATGAATGTCTTGTTTGTCAAACAAGTGTTCATGCACATTTGAGTGTTTCAAATTTCTAAATGGGCATAGATGTCTACAGACATGATTTAGCTTTCAATCATGAGTAAATCTTGACTAGAACATCCTCATATACAAAATAAATTTGATTGATATAAATGTCTTCAATCTTCCACGGGCGTAGTAATAGAACGAATGCTTTTGAAAATGCTCTAATAGTAATATAGATTAAATGGATGCTTGGGATACACACGCAAACATCATGGATCAAGTGGTGATCTAAAATACATCCCCACATACTCTACCCACATTTCTAAACGAGAACTATTTCGAAAAACGGGGCAGAACAGCAAAACTAAATGGAAAAAAATCAAACCCACAGATCATGGACCTTAAAGAAGCCGTACCCCAACCAGAGCCCGGCCAATGAATGGATACTGGTAACTTTAATCAGTTACAACAGGCCTGAGACCACATGTAAATCATTTCAGGCATAGAGGAACAGCAGCCAAGGCGTTGCAGGAAAGGGGGGAAAGTTAATGGCTCGATGATCTTCAATGTAAGCAGCAAGATGCGATATTCTCTTAATAAAACCAATACTTCTGAACAACTGAATTTAGATCGCGAAATATTTACAGCAGATTTATATATTTATTTCAAATCACAAGGATAGCAACAGCAAACATGTTAAAATACCTGGTTAACGCGCGAAGATCTGGTGAAAACAATATGGAAAGATAATCTGAAACAGTAAGGAATAAGTTTACATCAAACCACAGCCGGCCCCTTCAAATAAAACCCTGCTTTTTCAGCTATTTGTTTCTACTGCATTTGTGGCCTGTAAGAGCTGCGGTTCGGTGTTACGTTTTAGCATGTGTTACTCGGTTCTGCTTCATAGATATAGGTTTTATTTTAATGTCTCAATTTTTTTATAAAAAAATTATATCTTTGTAATGGTGAAAATTATATATTTATGTTTTCATTAAAATTATGAAATTTTTACAGTCTATGATAAATTAGTTTGTTATTTTAGAGTAGATTACATAAATATTTTTTTCTCATCAACATGTTGAATTATATTCTATTAAGTTAGTTTGTTATTTCTGGAGTAGATCATGTAAACATTTTTTTCTATCAACGTTTTGGATCATACTCCATGATCCATCATCAAGATCACACTTCAATTCTCTTCTCTAGTAGCTCAACCTGACGATGGATCATGGAGTATGATCCGAAATGTTGATGGAAAAAAAATGTTTACATGGTCTAATCCAGAAATAAAAAGCTAATTTATGTTTTTTCATGTTTTGATTTCACTTTGATTAGATTGTTCTCTATGTAATAATATATATACTAGCATAGTTATCTTAGATAAATCTATATAAAAACTTATCAAGAGGTATCATTCTCAAGGTGTATGATATATATATATGTATTATTAGTTTATAAATCAATTTAAAAGACGTCAAAAGATATCCTTCTCAAGACATATGTGTGTGTATACATATGTATATGTATGTATATATGTATATGTATGTATGTACATGTATGTATGTACATATATGTATGTATATACGTGTATGTATATATATGTATCTATGCATATGAATATATATAATATATTTCATATTTGTAAATTTAATATTTTATTAGCATATCTAGCCTAGATAAATCCATGTAAAAGACACCAAGAGATACCCTTCTCAAGATATCTATAATATATCTAAGTACTATTAGTTATGTATATTGCATATTTGTAAATAATATTTTACTAGCATGCCTATCTTAGACCAATCTATGTAAAAGATGTAAAGGGATATCATTTTCAAGTCATTAATATATGTAAGTATTATTATTATTATTATATTTTTCACAAATTGTTGTCAAGGGGACAACTCTCATTCATTAAAAATTATAGAAACTCAAACAATCCTCTAAATAGAGGATTTTATTTTTCAAGACTTAATTAAACCCCTCCTTTAGTTTGTTAGGCTTTTTGACTACTAAGTGGAGGGAAGGTCTAGATGATTGCTTATGTAACTTGTGTATTCCTCCATATTATATTTTGACACTCCCAAAGCAAAAAGCTTCAAGCATTCTATGTGATTAGGATTATTCTTAATGTCCATCCTACTTCAGACTCTAACCATGTCTTCCACTTTTTTGCTACAATCAAGGTTTGATAATGCTCCAAAAGAGAATAATTATGAAAATGACCTTCATTTAGTTGAATCCTTTCAAGAATATTGATTATTGCCTTTATAATAGTGAAAAGGCTCTCAATTTGTGTGGATAAATCTTTTGAGGGGCATGTGCATGGTCTTCCAGTTATGTTGTTCTTACTCATAATTTTTACCAATTGTATACTTGCAAGATTGTAATACTAGCATATATAGATTTAATAATATATATAAAATATGCCGAGAGATATCCTTCTCAAGGCACCTATTTTTTAATCAAATTTTCACGTAAAAATTGAATAGGCGCCTCGAGAAGGATATCTCTTGGTGTGTGTATATATATGCTAGTAGCAGTCGTGATGCAACTTGTAATATCTTAAATAAATTATTTTTATATATATTTTATATTAAAATATTATAATAATTAATATATTATAATATGATAGTATAATATTTGTAATTCAATTTTTAAAAATAATATATATAATTTAATATTTAAATGTTAAGTTAAAATATAGAAATATATTTTTAGTATATTTCTAATATTATAATAAAAAAATATTATATCATCAATATTTAGTTAGGATTATTAAAAAAATATTTAGTTAGGATTAGGGTTAGGGTTAAGGTTAAGAGATATAGGTAAGGTTAGGGTTAGGTCTAGAGATATAGTTAGGGTTAGGGTTAGAGTTAATATGTAGTTAGGATTGGGGTTAGGGTTAATATTAGGATGAGAGATAGGGTTTGCATCAAAATTAGGGTTAGGGTTATCATCAAGATTAGCTTAGGATTAGGGTTCAGGTTAGCATGAGGATTAGGGTTACAATTAGGTTTAGGGTCAAGTTTAGGGTTAATAGATATAGTTAGGGTTGGGGTAATAATTGGGGTTAAGGTTATCAGGATTAGGGTTATAGTTAAGTTTTGGATCAAGTTTAGGGTTAGGATTATGGTTAGGTTGGGGTTAAGAGATATAGTTAGGCTTAGGGTTCAGGTTAGGATTAGGGCTAGAGCTATAGTTAGGGTTAGGGTTAGGGTTAGGGTTAAGAGATATAGTTAAGGTTAGAAATACAGTTAACATTAGGATGAGGATCAGGGTTCACATCAAAATTAGGGTTAGGGTTAGCATTAGGATTAGGGTTACATTTAGGTTTGCAATTAAGTTTAGGGTTAATAGATATAGTTAGGGTTGGGGTAATAATTAGGGTTAAGGTTATCAGGATTAGGGTTAAGGTTAACAGGATTAGGGTTATAGTTATGTTATCGATCAAGTTTAGGGTTAGGATTATGGTTAGGTTGGGGTTAAGAGATATAGTTAGGTTTAGGTTAGGATTAGGGCTAGAGATATAGTTAAGCTTATGGTTAGGGTTAAGAGATATAGTTAGGGTTAGAAATAAGGTTAGCATTAGGATGAGGGTTAGGGTTTGCATCAAAATTAGGGTAAGGGTTAGCATGAAGAATAGTTTAGGATTAGGATTAGGATTAACATTAGGATTAGGGTTACATTTAGGTTTAGGGTTAAGAGATATATTCAAGGTTGGGGTAATAACTGGGGTTAAGGTTATCAGGATTAGGGTTATAGTTATGTTCTTGATCGAGTTTAGGGTTAGTATTATGGTTAGGTTGGGATTAAGAGATATAGTTAGGATTAGGGTTCAGATTAGGATTAGGGCTAGAAGTATAGTTAAGCTTATGGTAAGGGTTAAGAGATATAGTTAGGGTTAGAAATATGGTTAACATTAGGATGAGGGTTAGGGTTTGCATCAAAATTAGGGTTAGGGTTAGCATGAAGAATAGTTTAGGATTAGGGTTAGGATTAGCATTAGGATTAGGGTTACATTTAGGTTTAGGGTCAAGTTTAGGGTTAAGAGATATAGTTAGGGTTAGGGTAATAGTTGGGGTTAAGGTTATTAGGATTAGGGTTAGGGTTAGGGTTAAGAGATATGGTTAGGGTTAGGGTTAAGGTTAAAGAAAAATATATAGTTAGGATTAGGGTTAGGGTTGAGATTTAGCTAAGATAGGGTTACAGTTAGCATTAGGATGAGGCTTAGAGTTAGCATCAAAATTAGGGTTAGGGATAGCATCAAGATTTTCTCAAGATTAGGGTTACAGTTAGGTTTAAGGTGAAGTTAGGGTTACAAATAAGGTTAGGGTTAGGGGTTGCATAATTGTTATGGTCATGCTTAGGGTTAGGTTTTGAGTTAGAAATATCATTAGGTTTAAAGGGTCATTATATAGTTAGGTTTAGGATTAGAGATTTAGTTAAGAATAGGGTTAGGGTTAGGGTTAAGAGACATAGTTAGGATTAGGGTTAGGGTTAGCATCAAGATTAGGGTTAGGGTTAGCATAAAAATTAGGATTAGGGTTAGCATGAGATTAGCTTAAAATTAGGGTTAGAGTTAGGATCAGGATTTGGGTTACAATTAGATTTAAGATCAATTTTAGGGTTAGGATTATGGTTAGGGTTACGATTTACATCATAGTTATGGTTATGCTTAGGGTTAGGTTTTGGGTTAGAGATATAGTTAGGTTTAGTGTCACTATGTGGTTAGGTTTAGGGTTAGGCAATGACTTAGGAATAGAGTTAGGGTTAAGATTAGGGTTAAGGTTAGAGATATAGTTAGGGCTAGGGTAAAGAGATATAGTTAGGATTAAGGTTAGGTTAAGATTGATTTACAAACATTTACTAAATAATTTCTTAAAAATATAAATATAAATCTTAAATTTTAATTTATATAAAGTGTGTGGAGATTTAACAAGGCATTCAATTTTTTCAATTATATAGATCAATATCAAATTTCATATATATATTTAATTTCTATTATCATTTGTACAACATCAATTTTTAAATCATTTAAAAATTAAAATTAAATCATGTTGCCTCTCCGTGTGGGAGGACCACCCTGTGCACTAAGCATATGTTGATGTCTAGGGGTTTGAAAAACCCTATTTTTTCTTTCAAAGGAAAATCTTGTCCTGGCCTAGATGCCCAAAAGGCTTCCTATGTGGATAAGCTTGTTGGAGGTCAAACTTCGACAAGGACACCTCAGAAATCCATGACGAATTTTTGTAATGTGGAGGGGGACAAAGTGGAGGTCCCAGATGATATTTTGAATGAGGCTATGAAAGGGTTGAAGTTGTCCTTGGTGGGGAAATTCTTCGCTGGACGACCCAACATTGACCAAGTACGAAAATGGGCCTCTAACACTTGGAAACTCAAAGGAAGCATTTCTCTAAGTGTTATGCCCAAGGGTCTCTTTATGTTTACCTTTGTTACCCCTAAGGATATGTTAAAGGTCCTCACAGGTGGACCGTAGGCTTTTGATAGTGGTTTTAAAAATATTTTGTCTTTATGCAAGTGGAAACTAGGGTTTGATGCCTCTGCTGATTTGGGGAAAGTTGCTCCAACCTGGGTTAGGCTCCCTGGGTTGCCACTTGAGTTCTGGCATCAGAATATTTTTAAAGGAATAGTTTATTCTTTTTGTTCTTTGGTTACCATAGACAAAGTTACTCTTCTTAAAACAAGGATGGTCTATGCAAGAATTTGTGTTAATGTTGAGGTTAACACAATCCTACCCACTTCAGTGCCCTTGAAATCCAAGTTTGGTAAATGGGTTTAGCCTCTGGAATATGAGTGAGCCACGGTTTTCTGTCAGGGATGCAATAAATTTGGGCACCTATAGGATGCTTGTAAAATAGCTCCCCTTAAGCCTAAGATTCCCCAAATTGAGACACAAGTGAATGAACTATTGAAGAATAAATCTTTGATGAACAGTCCAAAGGAATCAAAAATCTCAACACCCAATAAAAAATTGTTAATCACAGAAAAAGCCTTTAACCCAAATACGAAAAATATTCCTAATGATAATCTGGAAAGGCTATTTTCAGAAGCTGCCTATGAACCACCCACCCTGCCTTCCTCAGAGAAAACTATGGATTCAAATAAAGAAAAGGAAAATAAAGGAAGAACTTCACCTCCAATGTTTCAGGAAAAACAACAAAATAAAGCCCAGGAGGAAGGGGAAATTATAAGCCAAAATGAACAGCTTTTGACCCCAACTTAGGACCACCATGAACCAATTCAGGAGGAGGAGAAAATGTCACAAAGCAAGGATGAGAAAGGATGGATAAACACTAAGTCACGAAAAAAGAAAAAACTAGATGTAGGAGGAAATAGTAAAGTTGGTAGACCCCAACTAAAAGAAACAAGAGTTAAAGAAACAACAAAAGATGTGGTAGGAGGGAAACAGAGGACTCTGGATTCATTGGTAGGGAACAAATCAAAAAGGAAGTAAGGGAGGTCGACCTCCCAACATGGGTAGTATCAACTTGATACTGCTCCTTAGCCATTTTGAAATTATGAAGATCCTATCTTGGAATTTAAGGGGTCTTAATGGCCCATATAAACAACATGTGATGAAAGTGTGCTTGGATGATGTGAAACCAACATTCTCTTGATCCAAGAAAGAAAAATGAAAAAGGAAAGTTTTGAGAAAACCCTGAAGTGGCTCTGGCCTAGTGCTGGTTTGATGCTAGTGATGTTGAAGGGGCCTCTGGCGGGATTGCTACCTGCTGGAATTCTTCTCGGTTTAGCAGCAAGTTGAAATTCAAGAATAAAAATAGCCTCTTAATTACTATGGAGGATGGAGATACTTCCATTAAATGGAATATGGGGAATATATATGGCCCAAATACAAGGTTGGATAGGCTAGACCTATGGAATCTGTTGGAAGGAGTTATGATTAATAGCAAAGATGAAATTTGGATGCTTGGAGGTGATTTTAATTCACCACTGTACCCTTCTAAGAAAAAAGGAGGTCTCACTACTTTTCAGAGAGTATGATGGATCTCTCAAACTTTATTGACTCGGTGGGACTTATAGATATCCCTCTTATGGGATCCCATTTCACTTGGACTAACAGAAGGCAAGGTAATCAACTCATCCAAGTGAAGTTGGATAGATTCCTGATCTCTTCATTTTGGAATATTTTGCAGAATGTCACTCTTACTGCCTTTCCTAGAATGAGTTCTGACCATAGTGCTCTTCTTTTGGAATGGGATGATAGGATGATAAAAAAACCTTACCTCTTTAGGTATGAAATCATGTGGGTCCCTTCACCCAGACTTTAAATCTCTAATTGAAGAATGCTGGAACCTTCCTTGTGATGGCACCCCAATGTTTAGGTTAACACAAAAGTTAAAAAGAATTAAGGAAAGAGTTAAAGGATGGAACAAATACACTTTTGGGAATATCTTTACTACTAAGAGGGACTTGAATTTGAAAATTAAGGAAGTTCAAGATCAAATGGAGACTGGAAAATATAATGATTAGATCTACATAATAGAAAGGGAGCTTAGAGCCCAATGACACAAAATAAGTAAGAAGGAGGAAATCTTCTAGAAACAAAAATCAAGGATTCAGTGGCTTAAGGAAGGAGATAGGAATAATAAGTTTTTCCACCAATCTACTATGAAGCATAGATGAAGCAATAGGATCAGATCTCTCACCACTTGTAATGGTACTAAACTTGAAAGGGAAGAAGAAATATCAAATGGCGTTGTTTCCTTCTTTTCAAACTACCTAGAGCCTTCAAGGGTTGACAATCGGGATTTGGGGGAATTCCTACAAGTTATACCTAATGTTATCATGGAGGAGGACCTAAAAGAATTAACTAAGTGTGTCACTTTGGAAGAGGTGAAGGAGGTTGTCTTCTCCTTTGGGGCTTTCAAAGCTCCGAGACCTAATGGATTTCCACCCAGCTTCTTCCAAGTATACTAGGAGATAGTGTCTACGAACCTCTTAATTGTTGTTAAAGATTTTTTTAGATTAGGTAGAATCTTGAATCAGATGAAACCACTTTTCTGGCCCTTGTCTCTAAATCTAATGAAGCTACTTCAATGAATGGTTATAGGTCCCTATAAGTCTATGTAACACTACTTATAAGATTTGCTCCAAAATTATTGTCAACGGGTTGAAGCTAGTCTTAGGAAAAATGATTGTTATCAATCAAAAAGGTTTTGTTCAAGGAAGACAAATTCTGGATGCAACAATTTACACTCATGAGATCATGCACTCTATGGATTACAGTAAAAATCCAAGTATGGTGTTGAAACTTGACATCTCCAAAGCTTACATGATAGGGTTACTTGGAATTTTCTATTTGTTGTTTTGGAAAAATTTGGCTTTAAAGGTAAATTTCTCAATTTGATAAAACCATGTGTTACTACCCTGAAGTATTTGATCCTGGTTAATGGTATTGCCCATAGTTTTTTCTCACCTGGTAGAGGGCTGAGACAGATAGATCCCTTATCTCCTTACCTTTTTGTCATTGTGGCAGAAGCTCTTGGCCGCAACATTCAAAAATAGCTTAATAATAAGTCCCTGAAGGGTTTTTTGTTGGAAATATGTGCCTCAATAATCACAGGCTGAAACCTCTATTGGAGTCAAGTCGGTGTGACAGCTCTTATGTCTAGCTGATGAGCAGTTTGGAACATCATGTTTTGTACAGGTCGCTATGACCTAGCTTTTGTCTCACTGAAGGATCATATCGCTGTGATAAGAAGCATTCAGGGTGACCTCTTACCGCGTGGAGACCTATGGCCGACAGGCCACTCAATCGAGCTTCAGGGAGACTCATAGCGACCAGGGGCTTCGGGGTGACTTCAACACTCAGGAAGAAGTCCCAGTGACATTGAAATGTCTCGCCAACTGAGGTTGCTATCGGGAGCCTAGCGAATACTATCGGGAGTCATCGATGTAACACAAAGGTTTCGGGAAGAACTCTTAGCGAGAATGGAATGTCTCACCGATGATGAGAAGTCTTCGGTATAGCTATTGGCGAACAGTGGTCATCGGTGTAACATATATGTGTTTGATAAGAACTCTTGGTGAAGGTGATATGTCTTGGCGACTGTTGATGACTTCGGGGTGACATTTGTGATCTCGGAGAAACCTTTTGGCGATATTAATAAGTCTTGTCGACTAGTGATTGGAGCTCGGTAGAACATGTGACTTCGGTATAACCCTTGATGACTCGGCGTGAGGTCCTGGCAAAAGCGATAGGTCTCGCCGACTGCTTGGTGTTTTGGTGTAACACAAGGAGACTCATTGAGATGTCTTAGTGAGAGCGATAGTCTTGTTGAAAGGAAAACTGAAGCCGATACAAGTTGTAAGCTTAGTGAAACATCTTGGCGATAACGATAACTCTTGGCGACATCGATATGAAGCTTTTGGGCATCGGGGAGACACTGTTAGTGTCTCACCAAGATGCCAACAAAGCTTGAATCTCTTTTGACCGTTTGACCATCCTATGTGGAGTCTCGTGGACCAATAGGAGAAGCCGAATCTGAACAGTTGGAAGATTGTTTGTTGTGACGGTTCTGTGAGGAAGCTCGATGAACATGGAACAACATGGTTATACTCTGTGATTGCAGATTGTGATCGGTTGGTTGGTTGCATCGATGGATTGCTGGGTGGTTGTATGATCAATAAATGTAATCTAATCTATAAAGACTGTAACTTGAAGGTTCCTGTACAAGATTGTTCATGGTGAATGCTGCTGTAAACATACATCAAAAAGATAAGTCTAAAACTTGTATGTAATCTCCATTACTGTAATACAAAGTGATTTCTCTTGGTGTGGTGGGTTTTTCTCTCGTAAGGATTTTCCCACATATATCTGGTGTTCATGTGTGATTGTCAAATACTTTGTTTCTGCTATCTACTTCATAGTGCATCTTAATTGAACTTGTAATTAAAAAATTAAAAGTATATTTGCATTCTTCTCTGAGGTTTTGACATTAGGAGAGTTGTTTCCGCATCTAATTTTCCTTACAAGTGGTATCAGAGCCTGGCCAGTTGTGTTATCCTTGTGGGTACGTTGGGTTTTTTGTGTCAATTCTGTTCAGTGGGATTCTTGTAGAGTTTGCTATTTCTGATTACAGGTTGAGATGGCTAGCACGTCTGGAAAGATTGAAATAGAGAAGTTAAATGGCAATAACTTTGAGTTGTGGAAACTCAAGATGGAGGATCTTCTAGTGGATTGTGATCTTTGGATTACTGTGTTTGGAGCGAAGCCTACAGGCATGAAGCAAGAAGATTGGGACCTTGCAGATAGGAAGTCTAAGGGGCTGATAAGGCTCTGTTTGGCAGACTCCATTCTTTTGAATGTGCATGAGGAGAAGACTGCATCTTCTTTGTGGAAGAGATTGGCGTCTATTTATCAGGGGAAGTCCTTGGTGAATAAACTGTTCCTGAGGAAGAAGTTGTACTCGTTGAGAATGCAGGAAGGAGGGTCTGTAGCTGATCATTTGAACACATCTAAATATGTTGATTGGCTCAATTAACAACTGTTGGTAAAGATTGAAGAAGAGGACTGCCAGGATGCTATTATATGTTCTTTCTGTACTCTTTTGGGATCATCTAGTGATGGCTGATTGGGAGTACAACATCCAGTCAAGATGGAAGATGTTGTTGGTCTTT
This sequence comes from Sequoia sempervirens, assembly GCA_007258455.2. Lineage (NCBI taxonomy): Eukaryota > Viridiplantae > Streptophyta > Pinopsida > Cupressales > Cupressaceae > Sequoia > Sequoia sempervirens. The sequence continues at coordinate 10,722 of VDFB02025463.1, read as the reverse complement.
TCTATCAAAAGAAATGAAGAAAATCTTCTGAGATGGCTAAGGAAGCTCTTGCTGTCAGAGGAAGGTCAAAAAAGAGAGGCAAGAAGAAGGACAAGAAATCCAAATCTAAATCAGAAAGGAGATCAAAGTCTCCTGGCAAGAATTCCAAGGTGAAATGTTGGAACTGTGGGCAACTCATGTCCGAAAGGGGATTGTAAAGAGGAGAAGAAGAAGAAGAAGAAGAAGTATTTTCATAATGACTTTTCCAGTGATGCAGTATTTCTTCATTGGCAAAATTAGCTACATAGGGCATTAGATATGCCCAAGCACTGATTCTAGAGCATCTTTCCACATGACATTTCATAGAGACTGGTTCACAAGGTATGAAGAATATGATGGTGGAAAGGTGTACTTAGCAAGTGATTCAACTTTGGAAATTGTTGGCCGTGGAAGAGTTAGAATCCAATTCCCTAATGGAAGAGTGAAGGGGATCAATAATGTTATGCACATACCAGGTCTGGCTCAAAATCTACTATCTGTCAGCAAGCTTAATGATATTGGAGTACAAGTCATGTTCTCTGGAAATGGTTGCAAGATGACTAGAGGTTCATTGGTGCTGGCTAGAGGTGCTCGAATTGGTACCCTATACAAGCTGGATGCACAGGCTGTTCAATATAACAATGTCTCTGGAAAGTCACTGAAAGCTACTCAAGGAGGTATAGAGGGAAATATCCCCAATTATGTAAACTCTATGGAAGTAAAACTTCCAGCAAAGAAGACTATGCTCTGGCATCATAGGTTAGGCCACATAGGAGAAAAAGGTTTAAAAACCTTGAAGAACAAAAACCTGGTTGAGGGGCTTGAAGACTGTAATCTTGAATTTGAATTCTGTGAGCATTGTATATATGGAAAGCAACACTGTGTTTCTTTTTATTCCAGTCCCCATAAATCTTCTGGTTTGCTAGATTATATTCATTCTGATGTATTTGGTCTATTGAATGTTCCTTCTTTGTCTAAGTCAAGGTACTATGTATCGTTCATTGATTATTATTCGAGAACATTTGTTTATTTTTTGAAAAGTAAATCTAAAGTGTTCAAATATTTAAGGAATTTAAAAAATTGTTGAAAATCAAACCGGTAGAAAAATAAATGCTTAAGGACTCATAATGATGTGAACTATGTTCGATGAATTTGAAAGACACTGTGAAAGACCAGACACAAGATTATGCCTATACCCATAAAGAGAATGGAGTTGCAAAAGGTTCACAGGACACGTTGATGGTTACCTAAGTATGTTGAGTAGTGGCCGCTTGGAGGAGAAGTTCAACAGCCGTACGATTCACTCTAGCGTTACCTATATTCAATCTTCATTCCAAACTCGCCTGTTGAGAAACACCTTAGAAGTTGCGGTCCCGTAAGAAGCCCTTCCTTTAGACATATTTGAGTCTTTGGCTATGAGACATATGCATATGTGACGAATGTAAAAAGATCTAAATTGGAGAACAAGGCTGTCAAATGTATTTTTATTGGCTATAGTACTGTTATAAAGGGATACAAGCTTTTGGAACTGATATGGAGAAAGGTTCCTGCATAATAAGCGCACTGGTGAGCTAAAGCTTTCACCTCGATTTGCAATCGAGACAAACCAAAGAAATAAGGATGTAGAAGCAAATTCCTCCACACTGTAGAAAGAAGAATTGAAAATTCAAAATGTACCTGAAACTGAGGAGAGCTTGAGTAGTTCTGAAAGTTTGGAAGAAGAAGAACAACCTCAGCCTCAGCCACTGAGGAGGTCAACCCGAGAAAGAAAACAACCAAATAGGTATGGGTTCTCTTTGATTGATTCTACTTGTGCCTATGCCTTAATTTCTAGCACTGATGAGCCTAGGACTATGAAAGAGGCATTTAGAATGTCTGATTCAGACTCTTGGTTGGAAGCCATGAATGAAGAGATGGCATCATTAGAAAAAAATGAAATCTGGAGTCTGGTGCCCTTTCCTAAAGGAATAAAAGTTGTGGGTTGCAAATGGGTATTTAAGAAAAGATTGGTCTAGATGGCAATGTAGAAAAGTACAAGGCTAGATCGTTGCAAAGGTTGCCCCTGTGTCAAGGAATTGATTATGTGTTATTTCCGTAGCTGTTTCTATCGGCCCATTAGATTTCTTTTCGTCACCGCAGTTGCATGACTTAGAGGTTGAATGATGGACGTGAAGACAACATTTGGGCGAAGCACAAACTGCGTCACACTTTGGCCAACAGCAATTCATCGATTACTGCCGACCAGCTTCGCCGATACGGCCACCAATCCATGCAGCCACATTTCCACGTTTATCGGTTTCCGTAAAACTTTTCGGCCAAACTTTATCGGGCCGGTAAAGGTGTCAAGACGGCAATCTATCCGATAGACCGTTTCATTAGGCATATTTCGGCCAAACTTACCGACTGTGTATGTATCGATCAAAAAAATGGCAATAAATCCAAAAAAAAAAACCAGGCCCACTATTTGGAACGCTCGGGCGAAAGCATTGAGGGCGAGAGCTTGTCGGCCGAGGTCACCAGCAACAACGACTATATTTTGCCAGGTTCCATTCGGGGCATTCACTGGATTGTTTGATTTGGCTTGTCTCGTTTGTGTTTTGAGAAATTTGTTGGCTGTATTCTTGGTTAGGGTTTGATTGAAATGCAAAAATCAATTTTTGTGATGGATATTGGCCAAAAGGTAGTGAATGTTGTGATATTTGTGATAAAGTTTAAGGAAATATATAAAATTGGGTTTAGGGTTTACTCCTCCAAATTTGAAGAGTTTAAACTTTTAGGCTCTTGTGCCTGTAAAACAAGAGAAACAGATAAGAATAGAGAAAAAAGGTTACTTGAAGAGAGAAAATAAAGAATTCTATTCCTAAAAACAGAGAACATTTCTACCAGATTAGACCACTGAACATTTCTGCCAACAGGGCTTAAATTTGATGGCCGTATGACTGTATTTAGAGATTTTTGTCGTAAAAAACAATCAAAATTTTATGAAGATTGTATCAGATGAAAGGAGAGATTTTGGATTGACTGTCAAAATTTATATAGAATTATAATGATATATATATTTGATTTATATATAATTTTACTTACACTAAGGTATATCATAATGTTTTAAGGGCACCTTTGAATAGATAACCGTCATTAAAAAATTTGTTGAAAGGAAAGGTCGACCATCAAATTTAAGCCCTGTCTGCTAGAGTGATTGTTGAACAATAACTAGACCACTGATAATGAAAGAACCTGATTTTGAAGTTTCATTAACCTCTGAAGATACTCATCTCGTTTTTGTGGATCTGATTCAACTTGAATCATCTGCCCTACCTGCAAAAAGTAATGTTCTAAATCCATGGCTTCTTGGCTAGATTTTTTTCTTCCAACCACTATCTCACATGTTTTCTCATTCCTCTCTATACATTGGTTTACCCAATCACTAGATAAAACATTCTTTTAGAAATCAGATAAAGCTTTGCATTTTTTATCATAATTTGTATATGCTTATTTCTTGATCTGTATTTGCATTTTTTATCTCCAAAGTGAAATCTGTTGTTCCATGTGCATCCGTACTTTAAAGCTCTCAATGGAGAGGAAAAATTTTTCTGAGCACAGTGTGTATCTCTGTGTTTTTACACCACCTAGAATAAAAGCAGAGGTTAACTGTGAGATATTTATGTAAAAATGACGATACCTTTCTCCAGTATCATCACAACTAATTCATGGTGGGTATGCTTTGCTGAGAAGCTTATGATGGTGAATAGAAGACTTCTATCCAAGCATAGTGGAAGCCAAAGGCATAATACAACCCACAAATTTTTTTATCTAATATTAATAATATTCTTGTGGGGTTATGGTGAAGCCTGTCATGCAATCCAATGTAGAGAACTTCCATCAAATGTAACTTCAATGGTGGGTTCTTTCAGGTGGAAAAGTTGGGAAAATTAAAAATCAAAACTTCTTAAAAGCATCAACTTTCCAAAATCTATAATAACATCTTTTCAATTGAAAAACACTTTTTTCTATGAATGGAAAATAGCATGTTTATAAGAATCCTTTTCTTCATTATGGTGAACTTATCTTCCAATTTTGAATGGCTAATATGATCCCTTGGCTATTATAGATTTTGGACTTTTGGAGTATCTGCCATGGAAAAATAGCAACTACGTTATGAAAAATAGCAACTACGTTATGTTCGTTTACAAATAGATGACTTTTCTCTCTCAAAGTTAAAAATAAAATGGTTGATTGCACGTTGCTTCAGCCTCATAGGTTCTCCAAATTTTTTTAGGTATTCCAACAATTTAATTTCAATGATATAAAAGGTGTCAACTTCATAAAATAGGAGTTCTGATTTCCTAGGTATTAGATTTAAGATGATATATTTGAGATGGGGTTAAAAGTTTCATTCACATATTTCTTAAAATTTTGCTATCACATATCATTCATATATAAGCTTATCAATATGAAATGATAGCTTTTACTATTTCACCACTTTAATTTCAATCATATAATAGACATCAACTTCATAGTTATTGTATAAGAAAATATGAGCTCCCATTTTTTATGTATGAGATTTAAGGGTATTTTAACAACTTTAATTTCAATCATATAAAATGTGTCAACTTCATAGAATACTGTAGCTCCTATTTTTTAGGTGTTAGATTTAAGGGTATTTCAACACTTCAATTTCAATCATATAAAATGTGTCAACTTCATAGAATACTATAGCTCCTATTTTTTAGGTATTAGATTTAAAGGTATTAGAATACTATAGCTCCTATTTTTTAGGTATTAGATTTAAAGGTATTAGAATACTATAGCTCCTATTTTTCAATCATATAAAAGACATCAACTTCATATTATTGTATAAGAAAATAGGAGCTCTGATTTTTAGGTATTAGATTTAAGGAGATGTATTTGAGATGGGGTCAAAAAATTTCATCACATACTTCCTAAAATTTTGCTATCACATATCATTCATATATAAGGTTATCAATATGAAATGACAACATTTACTATTTCAACAATTTAATTTCAATCATATAAAAGATATCAACTTTATAGAATATTATATATCAGATTTTACTATTTCAATAGTTTAATTTCAATCATATAAAAGTCATCAACTTCATTGAATAGTGTAGCTCCGATCTTTTAGGTATTAGATTTAAGGGTATTTCAACACTTTAATTTCAATCATATAAAAGGCATCAACTTCATAGAACATTGTATAAGAAAATAGGAGCTCTATTTTTTAGGTATTTGTTGTGAAATCTCTTTATACACCTTAACTAACCTTAGCCAGTCCACTAGTGTTTCATTTTCAAATCTCATGTCACTAGTATTTCTAATTTTTCCAATTTGAAAGTATATTTTTAATCTTTATTTTGATGTATTTTGGTTGTACCACAAGTCAATTAGGATCCTAATCTTCCACCCAGGAGTGGTTTTCTAAACCTTAGCATGACCCAGACCAATGAGAATGATTTATATATTCTTATACATGTATGTATGTATGTGTGTATGTATGTATTATATATACATATGTGTACATGTGTGCATGTATGTATGTATGTATGTATGCATATATATATGTATGTACATGTATGTATATGTGTACATGCACATATATGTGTATGTGCATATGCATGTACATGTATTATATATACATATGTGTACATGTGTGTATGTGTGTATGTATGTATGTGCATGTGGTATGTATGTATGTGTATGTATGTATGTATGTATGTATGTATGTATTATATATACATATGTACATGTGTGGTTGTATGTATGTATATGCATATATATATGTATGTACATGCGGTATATGTACATGCATTATGTTATGTAGAAAGCGTATGCCGTACATGTATTATATATGTACATATGTACATGTGTGTGTATGTATACATATGTATGTACATGCATGGTTATATGTGTATGTGTATGTGTGTATGTGTGTATGTATGTATGCATGTGTGTACATGTGTGTATGTATGTATGTATATGCATATATATATATATGTACATGTATGTATGTCTATGCATATATATATATATATATATGTATGTGTGTATGTATGTATGCATGTATGTACATGTATTATATGTACATATGTGTACATGTGTGTATTTATGCATGTATATGCATATATATATGTATGTACATGTATACATATGTACATGCACATATATGTGTATGTGTGTATGTATTTATGTATTATATATGTGTATGTGTATGTGCATATGCATGTACATGTATTATATATACATATGTGTATGTATGTATGTATGTATGTATATGCATATATATGTGTATGTACATGTATGTATGTGCATGCATGTATATATATGTGTATGTGTGTATGTATGTATGTACTTGAGTATATACATGTACATACACACATACATATATATGCGTTAGCGCCATTATTACACATACATATATAATACATGTATACAACACACATACATATATATATTATGTGTATGTATATTATATATATATATGTATATACATAGTATACATACACACATACATATATATATATATGTATATACATACATACATACACACACATATATATATATGCATGTACATACACACACAGATATATATATATATATATATACATGCACGTACACACATGCACTCCCACATACATACATGTGTACATACAGATATATGCACATGTATCTATATGTTTATATTTTATTCCTAAGGAATTTATTTCAAAGAATTTTAACTTTATTACTTTAATATGTTTTAAGTTAGATCGAAAAATTAAGGAAATGTTAACCTTTTTATAATTTCTAGTGTTTGATTTAAAAAATAGTTGATTACAAAGAAAGGCTAGATCATATGTGACCAATTGTAATGAAGAGTATTTTTTTATTTTGATCAAAATTTTAGTATAGAGTGGTTGAAAAGATAAATATTTTTTTCCATATTTACTCTTGGTTGAATATTACATGCATGTCTATGATTTAATAGGTTCACATAGCTCGATAGATATAAATTTTGAACTAGATCTCATTAGATACATTTAAATTCAAAAATGTTTTCTAGTTTTGAAACTTGAAAATTTTACCTTTAATTTAAATATATATTTTTTTAGTTTTGAAAAAATTTCAATTTAAATTTGTTTAGTTCATTATGTAATTTTGTTTTAATGATATGCAAATCTCTATATATTTATATATATCATGGCCGATGAGGGATCTCATCATTCCCCTCGTTCTGAGTGAGAAGCTCAAACTAGATCAAATATATTTCAGGATAGTATTGCTAGATTGGACAATGCTCTAAAATGTTTAGAGCAAACAATTCACAACTCCCCCAATTTGGCTAATCGAGATAGATTAGTCACTATTAGACAAGAGATTATTAAGATGATTGAGACAATTCGATCATACAATCCTTATGATGAAATCAGCATTGAACAGTTCTATTTTTCTCTTGACAGGAGTGTTACTGGCACAGTGAAACATAGAGAAGTTGCCAAATTTGTTTTAGGTGAAAATGTGTTATCCATGTTCCCATTTTATAGAGGAAAAAATAAAATTAGAGGATATGTGGTTACGAGGTGTGAAGATCCTCTTGTTGCACCATTCATATACCCTAGATGGTTGGCAGCACATCATAGATGGCCTCACAATGATGAGCTGCCATTGTATTTTGTCAAACAGTTATATGCAGAATTTCATTTACATATAGAGGTGGACTACACATCTTATCCTGAGCATGCTGGCCAAGGTAAAGGTCATTTTTCTAACAAACCATAGTTTAGACTCTCAAATTCCACACCACTGCGGACAAGAGGCATTAGTTGGCCCAAACCTTTGGTTTACCAAAATGTTTGAATTGGCAGTGCTAGGAGGCAGCAATGAGGTCCACTCAGAAATGCATTTTTAAAATATTGCCTCTATTACGACGTAGATTGATCAGATTTCATCTAATCGAGTTGGTAGATATTTATTATGCCCATGGATCAACCTTCCTCCCACTGAGGCTACATCTACATCGTATGATCCATTTATTAGTGCCGATCTACCTACTCTTGTAGATGTCGAGCATATGACCCACACGACTCTGCGTAATACGTGTAGACTCTCAATTTTGGATTTACTAGCAGCATATCAGGTTATCAGTGAGGACCATGGGATTGCTCCTGACAGGGTATCAGAGTTTATTAGACAACGATATCCTCATACACATATGAGCCACAGGGTGGCAAATGCAGCTCAGGATATTCCACATCAGCCTACAGAATCCCATGCACATCATGTTTTTGTTGATCCTTTAGCTTGTCCAGGTGGTCACGATGTTATAGGTCACGCTTGAGGCCATCAAGACACCGATCCTCGCCCATGACATAGTCGACTCTTTTACATCGAGACATTGTACATGCTACAGATCCCCCTATGATGTCTTTACATTCTCGTGAGCTTAGTGACATTGGTAAAGCCATATCACAGCACAATGTACTTTCAATTTATAATTTAAATACATGTATATTTTTAAAATTTGTTCTAAAATTCATGTAATGCATTCTTAAAACTTCTAGGGGTTTAACTCCTGATTGAAATTGTGTACTTGAAAATTTTAAGCAGTATGGTGATTTCCCAGACTTTGGAAATTTGGAGCATGATGGCGATCCCATGCAGTATGCAGATGAGGTACATTTAAATTTAATTTTAAAAAACTAATTACTTGATGTTTAAGTTTGAACACATTGAACTCAAGTACATTGTAAAATTTTTAGATAATTTTACATATATATGTGTACTTGAACACATGCAGGGGTTGGGACGAGGGTCAGGACACAGATCGGGAGATATTGGATCAGGACATGGATCCACACATCTTAGATCAGCAGAGCGATCGGTCCATGGATCGAGGGAGAGATCGAGGGAGAGATCGAGCCATGTATCGAGGGAGAGGTCGAGGGAGAGATCGAGCCATAGATCTGATGATTCTATTCATACCATACATCCCTCTCTTTGAGATTTGTTTTATAGTATTACATGTCTGAGATCATTTTATTACATGTTGGAGACACTTTTTATGATTTATGTATTGAACATTTGGACGTGTTACATACTTATGTTTTATGGTACACATATATATACTTGTTATAATTTACATGTCACATTCATACAGTTATGTTTTATGGTTTGAATCTTAGAGGTTTGTTATATATGTGCATTATTATGGTTTGATGAACTCACTTACATTACATCTATAAATACATCGCAAGATAAATTAGTTTATGCTCATCATTTAGTATGTATTAAACAAGTACCTTTATTTAAATTTAAATTATGGTAACTTGTTCAAATGCACTTGTTGTACATATATAGATAACTAAATACATTGTGAAATCAAAATGTTGGACTCCACTATCTAACGGTTGCTATTTGTAAATTTAAAAAGATGGACATGTACATGTAATTAATTTAAATAAATAGTTCAAATGAATTTTTCTTTAATAAATAGGTCAAGAAATAGAAAAAATTGAATGGAAATATGCTTGAGATTAATGCTATACATTTTGTAGAACATAAAATGCAATTGAAATAGATGATATAGTTAGATTGAATTCTTTAAAGCTCTAAATGTTCATTTTTAAAGTCAGTAAAGGTTAAATACATTTAAATTGTGCATATATCATGCTATACATGAACCTAATTTCTAATTCCATATAATCTAATACACATGTTCATTTGAATGTGCATGCAAAGAATTCTTGAACTAGATGATGAGCTATACTTGTGTCAAGTTGAATGTAAATGAAATCATATATATATATATTTGAAAGTCTTCACTTAAGAATGAACCATATAATTCAAAGAAAGCATGCAAGTTATAAGTGGAGTTGAATGTAAATGAAATCAAATTTCTAGTCTTGAAAGTTTAAGAATTCCATGTGGAACATTTATATATATGCAATTAGAAATTGATATATATATATTTCAATCTTGAAAGACATGCACATTTAATATTAAATTAAAAATTGATGACAATTCTATCTAAATTAAAAATTGATCAAGTAGATCTAGATCTTCCTGGATGACAATTCTATATATAAATTAAAAATTGATCAATCCATATTTAATTGTACTGGAAAGATGGACCATTACATACATGGTCTCAAGCTATACATGGTAAACAAAGTTAAATTGATGCCAAAATGTAGCTATCTCAAGCACCCCATAACACCATCACTATGATTCACTACAATGTTCATATATTCCAATGCACTTGAGGTGAACAAGAAAGGCCAAACCAAGAGAACCTGGATACAATCTAACATTAACAAAATAGATAAATAATTTAGTTCTATACTTAAAAGATAGGAGCTAATGTTCTTAAGAAAATTTGGATTTTAAAGATGAAATCAAATTATAAGGTCAAGTGATTTTTTATTACGAGATTGGATTTGAAATGGATGATAGTCCAGATTAAGGATAAGGTCCCTAGATGTTGAAAACTTTGGGTGATGATGAAAGGAAAATATGATGTATGGACTAGATTGAGACCAAGTAACCAAATTTTGATGTTCAAGTGATGTTTTTTTATTATTAAGGATGGAGAATGGATGTATGGTTGAGATGGATCTAGATGGATAATTTTTAAATGATTCTAGGATGATTATGGTTAAATGGGTTATTACAAGTGATAAAACTTGATCTTAACTTGATGATTAGGAT
>VDFB02025462.1:0-28872 GCA_007258455.2 Sequoia sempervirens | reverse complement strand
ATTTTCTCCTCTCGAAATACCCATAACTCAAGGAACTTTTCAATTTGACTCATTAACAACTCAAGCAGAACCATCAATCATGACAATGATAACATAAACCGATTTACCACTTAGGGTAAAGAACAAAAGAAAACATATGGGTTCCCAAAGAATAGCAACATAAATTAAATGACAAAGGATTCCTTGAATCAAAATTAATCTCCAAAGGTATTCACACCAACATGGAACCATCCAGAAACAAACCTTCAACAATAGAGGTAAAAGCATGCAACAAGATACCCATACAGTTGGTAAACAAATGACCTTTGTCAAAATTAACAACCATGACAACAATATAATCAAAATAATAAAAGTGGGAAGACCGCATTCCATAAGAAGCATAAACTTATCACAACCAAGCATCGCATAAGTATCCAATAAATTCCATCACAAAAACAATTAATAAGACCCCCACAACTCAAGAATTCACCACGAAGGGTTAAACGAATAACAATACAATTTAAATTAAAGAGGATTCCCAACTCACGCAAACTCAAGGAAATTTCACAATGAAAGGTCCATCAAATCACTCATAAATCGACACAAACCCAACGGAATAAAAATCATTTTTGAACAACCAAGCAAACGTAAAGGAGGACACATCCAATTGGAAACATCAAATTAACCCTTAAACATACATATACATTCAATGCTAATTCACTAAAGAACGTCAAATTTCAAATACAATTTATACATTTGCTTAACAAGATGTAGTTCATACAACAAAAGAAGTTCCAATACATACTTCCTCCATAATTCAATAATTATAAGTCAGCGTATATGTTTTACTAAGGACTAATAGAATTAAATCCCATTTCATGTTCTCTACAACACAAATTATTCAAAATATTGACTTAATAGTAATAATCTCCATGACACAAAATTAGAATACGATGATGTTATTATATGAAAATATACTTTAAACTAATGGCACTAACTTAACTGGATAAAATATCACCTATAACGTTATTACCTAGTATAATCACCATACCCCACAATTATCACAAATATCTACATAAAGATCAATTAACACTTCTACCCTTATATGACCACAATTCTTTTAGTCTGAGGTCAAGAGATGTGGATGATAGCACTGATCCCCCCATTTATAACATTTGAATTATAACTCATTTATTCCATCCTATTAGAAGTATCATTCCTAACTAAAATATACCATAACATAACGATAAGCGTACCTAAGATAAAACTTTATATAATAAAAAGGAGAAAGACTCATTGATCTACCTATATCCACATACCTACACTAGAAAAGACACATAACTTTATTTCCCTATTACCTAGTCTTAGCCTCCACACTTATATTTATTTATTAAGATCAGATAGATAAGTAAATTTTCCTCAAAATAATATTACCTAATAATATAGACAACTTTTTCTTTCAACTTAGACCAATTTATTCGCTTAATAACTAATTCTCCTTTGTAGTAAAAGACTTAAATACTAACATTACATAAATACAGAAGCATGTGAAAAATACAACTTAAAATCAAATACATCTGCTGCGATAGATTAACAATGGAATCAGAGAGATTAAAACTTCCTATTATATTTACAAAACCACTTCGGTGACGGGCTAATAATGAAATCAAAGAGCTTATTTAATTTTCTACAACTTGGTAAGTCTAAAATTTTAGCTATGTGGGTTTCCAATGGTTTCAGGGAGACTATTTAATTTGCACAATGCCTCCACTCTAAATGGCGTGGACAGTGGATGCTGCAAGTATATTAGAAAGTGAAACAATTGGAATTTGGAAATATCGCCATCTACTCGCAATATTGTCAAATCTCACTCGCTATCCACACGATAGAAGGGGAGGAGAAAGGTGAGGTGCAAATACGTGACTTAAGAGTAGGTTAAACGATATTTTCAAGTGCAGCAATCGCGATAGGTTGACAGCAGAAACAAACAGGTTATAATAAATCTTTAAAATTTTCTACTAAGTTCAAGCGTCGCAGTTGGAACATGAAGATAATGAAATCAGAGAGAGATTAAATTTAGGACTTTAAACTTCCTAATATGTTCAAGTGCGCGGCTGGACAAATCGATAAAGAAATCAGAGAGATCATAAAAAAACTGAAGACAAAGCATTCTAAATGTGAAAGCAAAAACAAGGCATATGAATTGTTTGGTAGCATGCCTCAAAGAAATGTGGTCTCATTGAGTGCATCGATGCAGGATATGCATTCAAATGAAATGAATCTAATTGATAAAAATCTCAGCTTATCCATCTTTATAAAAATATCTCGAGTAAATTGCAAAAGCAGATGAAGATTAAGTGGTTTGCCAAGGCCTACGATATCCTCGTGCATCAACTCATAGAGCTAAGGATTTGAAGGGGTTCCTTGAGAAGAAATGTACTTTTCTGATTGGCGAAAGCATATGGCAACAACCTAATGAACTCGGAATCAGGTGCATATCATACTTGGGGTCTAAAATCTAACAAGGATCCGATGCTACAGAAGGATAGTGCAGCCATGCATGATGGTCGAGAAACTTAATTTATGGCAACCCACTAAATTTTAATCTCTAAGGGTGAAGACCTATCTAATACCCTTCCCTTAGAGTTGAATGATAGTGCATAACAATAAGAACATCGAGGCTAAGAGAGTACATTGAGATAGGCATGAGCAGACGAGAAGCTACAAAGAACGACTAAGGAGAAGAGAGACATTATGCAGTATTGATTGTCAAAGACAACACATGGGAAGAGGTATTAATAGCAAGTCGAAAGGATTATTATAAGGGTCTTACAAATCAAATACACTCTACAGGCAAGGGGATCAAGCTTAAACTTGCAAACCATCAAATTCTTACCTACTGAGGAACAATAATTCATTTGTAAACCATATGAGTTGCTAATTGAATAGATCCAAACTAACAAGATTTGTATCATATAATTTATTTAAATTCTTACCTCTTGAATTGTCGATGATTCACAGAATTCCATTTGCAAGGGAAATCGTTGTAAGAGATGTGATCCATTTATTTCTGCTACTAAAGAAGAAATCCTCAAATGAACTCGATTCAAACACAGGCAAGAGCAAAATCTATATCCCCTTCATTTTGCTGTTTGAAAATGTTAAGTAGGCTACAAAACTACAAGTGCACAAGTAGTGGACAAAATATCTGGTTGGAACAACACAACTCGAAAGCTACAGGAAGATCTCCCAGTGAAGTACTTCACAAAATTCAACTCGCCGAGAAAAAACTGAAACTCCCTTCAAAAGCTAAATAAAGCTATTATTTATTTATTTTTATTTTTTAATTCTACAGTTCTCTTCGACTTCCAAATGCTCTATCTTCCAACAAGTTTCAGTTACGAAGAGGCTTAGAATTTTGAGAGGCATCACTATTTCTTTTTATTATTTTCTTTCAAGCTTTTCTTGCCTTTTACTCTTCCCAATAAAACTTATCACGATGCCTTAATAATATTTATTTATTGCTTGTATTGTTTACTTCTAATACAATTAGAATGAACTATACTTTGAACAACTAATAAATTAATAGTATTATCGAATATCATTAAGAATGCACAGTAAACAATTAGTTTATTATTTAATAGCTCTTTGCCCAATATTTTGTAAAGGCTGATTTTATTTAATTTTTCATCTTGGTTCCTGGTTTATTTTACTCAGTGGCACATTAATTAATTGGGTACAATTCGAGTAGATGATATGTTAGCGCTAAACTAATCGCACACCAAACCAATAGCATGAATTGAAACGCAAAATCCAGGAAGAGTCACATCGGAGGGCGGCTACACACACATAACAAAATATAGACGTCGATATTAAGATAGAATCATTCCATGTATGAAATCACAGTCAATGGAAATTGGCTACTCCAAGTCACGACAAAGGTAAGAATACTACGAAGGCTTCAAAAGGCGCAAGAGAATAAAGTTAAGATCTGACCTTAATCGAATTCCCATGAGTTACAAACTTCATAGTGATGATGATCACCAAGTTTACACCGTCCGCCAGATTCCAAGCTTCCCCCCTCCCCTGTCCTCCAAAATAATTCTTGTTTATAATTTGTTTCATGGTGTCTTTTCCACTCCCCTCCGGGAACCATTCGACTTCTATCACTTATTATAATTTCTTTGATGGTGTCTTTTACACTCCCATCAGCAGACCATTGCACTTCCATCAGTTACGATTGTAAGCCAGCCACTACCCCTATTCATTATTTTATAATTGACTCTTTAATATATGAACCAAATAGATCAACTATTAAATATTTAATAAATATTTAATAATTTAATCTTTCTTTTAGTTTTAATAAAATATATTTATTTTAATAAATATTTTCACCTTAATTTATTTAAACTAAATAAATTATTAGCAATATTTATTTAATCAAAGAAATAACGATAAAACAAATTAAAATCAAATGATACCCTATCTCCCGGGTAGAAATATCTGACGATATCTGGATGGAGGGACACTACATGGTGGCCGTTTCATGTGCAATATTGACATGTACATATGGTAGTCTATCATGTTGACTATGGTAGAGTTTAATGGATATTGTTTTATGCAAAAAATTGTTGGTTCATGTTTCATGTTTGTGTAGAAATATGGGAATGACACCTTTGTAGGGCCTTTTTCTCCAAACAACTCCTCTATGAATACTACCCTTGAAGGGAAGCATCAATTCATTAATTACTTAGTCATATTAACCAAAACTTATTTACTAATAAATTCTAATCATATTCCTAGTTGACTACTTAGTCACTTTAACTAAGATTTGTGTAACACCCTCCATTTTGTTTCTTTTGTTCCGAACAATGTTAGTTATGTATGTGTTTACCTTGTTAGCATTTTGGTTATGAACTTGGTTACTTTTGACCGCTAATTGTTAAGTGATGTAAACATTATGTTTTGATGTGATGGTACTTAATTCAAATGTTATTGTTATTTCATTTTATGGATTAAATTAGCATGTATGTGAATTACTGATGCTTTATGGTTTGATTATATCATTGATGATTAGATGCATCAGTTAGCAATATTGTATTGGTGAAGGGGACAGGATCACATCACTTGCATACGAGTGCCCTGTGATTCTGTGATTTCCCCTTCACGGTGTGTCTTAATATATTATTTGCATGTTCGACACTCGTATTGTGTGCAGGATGCAGGTAAAGGACATCGACTCCACCTAGTTCCACAGGTCTGAGTGTGTCCCTTGTCCAACGGAAAATGATTGGGAGATAGTAGCTAGGTTTTTTGTGTCGTGACATCACCCTAGCCATAGTGTGTCATCGGGTTGTTAGTTGGGATAAGTTATTTTGTTGTCTCTTCTCCCCTTGCCCTTGTATTTAATTTGCAATTTAAATCGGTGCTTGTTTTATTTAATTGCATTGTCAAAATAAATAAACGAGTGACTATTAATCAATTAGTTAATTTAATTCAATCTATAAAATAATCTAATCATGGATTAGATTTATTTATTGATAAATTAAAATAAAATAATTGTGCTAGCATTAGTAAATATTGAGATCAAATAAAAAAATAGAATTATGCCTTGCATTCTTTTTTTGAAATAAAATTAAAAAAAGATTTTAAATGTAAATTGGTAAATTCAATTTTGTGGAAGAAAGAAAATTTAATTAGCATTTGGGTTGCAGATAGATCTTTGTTTCAAATTAATATTATGCAAATTACAATGGGAAATAGAAATTGTTTTATTAATTTGCAAAAATAAAATATCTAGTTTTAGCAATAAATTTTGGTGGGTGAGTTCAAAATTAGGGGTTTGACAAATTTGGAGAAGGGATTGCATAAGGTAATTGTTGTTTGATTTTGAATTTTGAATTTGCAATTTTGGAGAGAAAACTTGGATTGAAATTCTTGGAAGAAATTGTGAAGAAAAGATTGAAGAAATTTGGTGAAGCTAAATTAAAAAAAGAAAGATCTCCATTGAAGGATTTGAAGCTTGGAGAAAACATAAGGTACAATTTCTTTTAATTCTTGTGCAATTTTTATTTGAAAATCTTGTTTTTGAATTGGTTCAAATTGGTTATGGAGTTCAAGTTTTGATTTAGAGGAAAACCCATGACAAAATCTCCATTCAACTTGAACAAAAGAATTCTCAACATATTGTGGAAACAAGGAAAAGATTCAAAAATTCATCCTCAAACTATCAACAGAAAATTTGAAAACAAGCATGGGGATTCAAATAGATTTTCTTAATAAATTGTGTTTGCTTGGAAAATCTTCATTTAATTTGTGAGAAATCTTTTATTGCTGGGTTAAATCTTGTAATTTCAAATGCAAAAATATTTTATTTCTCAGATTGAGCATTTTCCCAATCTGGGTATTAAAAAAAAAGTATTTTTATAGTCATTCATTATGACTGTGTATATGTATATTTATATATATATATACACCTGGTTATATGTATATATATATACATATATATATATATATATATAAATATATACATATATATTCTATGAGTTTCATTTTAAATAAAAAATTCAAAGAAATGAAAAATCATGTTGTTTTTATCATTCTGGTTTTACCAGAAAATCCATTTTATTTTTACCATTCAAAAATTTTATTTAAATCCATGCATGGCGGATTTGTTTATTTCTGGGCTGGGCGAAGTGTATGGGGCTGGGGTTTCAACCCCACGCATCCCCATTAATGGGCGTCGGCAGCCTGTGGAGGCAGCACCGATGCTGCCCACACAGGTCGCCGCCCCCATCAATGGGGGCTGCATCCCCTGTTCATAGCAGGGCGCAACCGAACCCTAAATGATGTCGCTTTTTGTTTTATGAACTTTGTTTTTTTTTTATTATATTTAATACATATAATATGAAATTTGATATCAATGTTTTATTTTATGAATTAAAATATAATTTATATATATATATTAATATATATGTTGTATATAATAATTTAATATTATTTATATATAATATATATTATAATATGTGTATATTATATTTTAATAAATGCTTAAGTAATTATCATTCGTATTTAAATATTAATTATATATATATATCTATATCATATATATATATATATATGTATATCTGATTACATAGATATTTAATAAATATATATGTATATTTAAATGTGATTTATTTTCTTAAAAGAGAAGAAGTATTTAATTTATAAATGAGATATTTGTAAAGGGATAGATGAAAATTTGTTTATGGAAAATCATGGTATAGCAAAGGAAAGATTGATTTAATTTATTGTGTGTATTGCGTCAACAAGAATCAAATGAATAATCAAACCCTTATGTGATTGTGCAAGAACATAGTTTATTTAATTTGATTAAGTGCACTAATGCGATGAATGATTGGATTTATGAAATCCAAAGGTAGATTACCTTATATTGTTTGCAAGCTTCCTTTCATCATGGGGTGTTCATTCTTGTTGGGATTTGAGTCAGATTTTGTAAGTCTTCCAGATAGAACTGTCTTCCATGTTTTGGGGTTGTTGTCATGTCGACCAACCTTGTTTGCCTTGGGTAGTGCATAATTATGTCCAGTGTTGTACCCGGTTATCTTGGACAGACTATATTGACTTCATGTCGTGTTTAGGGATTCATTATCCCTAGGTTGCACTTGAGTACCCTTTGGTTGTGGTGTAGTTCCACGTGTTGTCTTAGAGAAGTGGCTTACATTGAGGGCCGGCACACAAAGTGGTGCTAGGAGATCTCAAAGTAAGTTAGTTAATTCAGTGAAAACTTAAACCAATTGATTAGTGTAGGTGGTACCAACATTTAAAAAGATTAATTTTGCCTCTCTCATGGATGCAAGTGCTTGTATAGACTTGGGATGAGATGAGAAGGCCTAGAATGGCAAGATCGTTATCTTGTCCCTTCGAAAGATAACTGATTCCGCATTGGTTTGCATGTGGGGCTGGGAGTCGTTAGAGGTTACCAGGATATCCCGAGATGGGGGCCAGGACCTAGGAAGACTTGCCAAGATATCCCATGCGACATTGTGATGACACTTCTCCTAAGTCAACAATATGTTTGTATTCGTGATGTGATCATTTACTTAAAATCTAGAAGCATTGTAACCTTTGTGTCATGTGATGTCTTGTTCGTATCTTTTTCAGCTGAGTCATGTTGCCTATGTTTAGAGGTTGTTGGTCTTGACCTGAAATCCTTGTTACTATCTCCTAGCACAGGGGGTGAGCCTTCAGGTATCACTTGGTTGGGTGGAACGTGCACCTTACTCCATTGTTTTTTTGGCTCTTGCTTGTGTGGACAAGGCTTTCATATTGGAGAGCTCGTGGAATCCCGTTGCTACCTTGGTTCTTTTATGTTAGTCATTCTTGTATTATTTTTACCCCTCATTGTTATCGAGGTGGAAATTGTAATTAAGCTATCATGTTATTGATTTACCTCATTCTGGGAATGAGTGATGTAATTGTAATTGTAAAACTTCTGTTATTGGTAACCATGAAGGATCTCATGGTCTTAAATGAAAATCTCATGTATGGAATGTATGTGCTTTAATTATTTAAGTGAATGTTGTTATGTTTCATTTCATGCATGTTGTTTTAATTTGTGATTTAAATAATCTTTGTCTCGTAACCTTAGGGGATTGTTGGCTTTGTGTTGTAATCTTACATGTATTTGTAATTAAACAAAAAATAAATAAATTGTGCATTTGTTTAGTAGTTTACAACTTCCCCTAGGGTTGCGTGGTGGGGCATTACAATTTGTACATCTAATTAAAAAATGTTTTCTTCAAATTTCATTATAAATGAATAAACTAATCTAGAACAAATGTATTCCCCTTGAGTAAAATGTTCTTTAATTTTCTATCTCAATAAAAATAAATAAAACTAAAAGTAATTTATTCATCTTTTTAATGTTAGACGGATGTTAGTTATCCGATGAATATTTTCCATTTCTATGATTTACTATCAAAATGATTACTTATTACTCCTTGATGAATTATAGGGATGATGTCACATATTTTGTTGTTGCGGCTATGTTAGGTGATAGATGGTGTAGTTTAAAGTGCAATGACATTATCTACAAATGTGACCAAGAGACACCATAAATATCAAATATTGTGAATGGTTTAATTTCAATCTTGTTTAATGTTCACTAATTGTGTAATAGAAAAATAATACTAATTACTTTGCATAATTTAAAATTGGAAGGGAAGAACAATGAGAGCGTGGGGGTGTGCGGTGTATACCTGTGGCTTGTGAAGGCCATGTTTTGCATGTTAAAGGTTTCTCTTTGCATGCTTATGGGAGGTGCAGATTGGTGCTCAGTAGAGGATTCATGTGTGGGGTGGGGTGTTTACTAATGTGTGGGGGGGTTTTTCAACATGGGTGGAGATTTTTATTCATTAGGGGTTTTTTTTTGGAAAATTATGCATTCTCTTTGTGCCTTGTTGTTCATTTCTTGTAGGTTTCTTGAGTACAAGGGTGGTATAAGGAAGTTTTTCTTGCTTTTGTGGTTTTCATTTATCAGCTTTAGGTGAAGCAATTTGTTTCTAAACCCATTATGGATTTTTGAGCATCGTTGCATGCATATTCTCTTTCTTCATCTAAGCTTAATGATAAGAAGAGTTTTGTGTATAAAGTTTCAGGGGTGAAGGGGATGGCTACGTTTAGAGGCCCTTGTATCCTGAAAAATCAATGGTTGTTTGGAGAGGAGCCTATATAGACCGGTTTGGTGATTCAACTTGAGTCCATTGTAGGTGATATTGAGTATTATTCAAATAATTATTTATTATGCAAGTTCATGGGGATGTGTGTCTCTCTTCCTTTTTTGAGTCCTGGACTAGATGACCATGAAACCTAGAGGATGAAATGGAGGTGATGTTGTTGGACAACAACTTTTTTATGGATATTTTCAACTACATGGATGATCGTAATAGAGTTTTTGAGGGAGGTCCTTATTTTCATAATCAAATTGGTTTGTTTATCAAGTCATGGCACACAGGTTTCAACCCTTTGGGGGATATTTCAAATCGGGTTCCTATCTGGGTGCGCCTTCCTAGGTTCCTAGTTGAATTTTGGTGAAATGACATTCTGTATATGGTTGCTCTACTGTTCAGAAAACAAGTGGTACCATCTTAGAAAACACATGATAATAAGGTAATGAATTTTTCACATATTTGTGTTGGAATAGATTTGAGAAAACCTATTCCATATTCTTTGAAAATTTGTGCGGGTTCTTCTTCATGGGTGCAACAACTAGATTATGAGACTCTTCCCTTCTGATGTTGGTTGTGTCATGAGTATAGTCACTTACATAAGAGTTTCTCTAGAGTTCAGGCTTTGGATCCCCATTTGAACTAGCCACCTCGTAACCCTCCCAAGGTGGACAAGGGCAAGGCTCCCATTCCGAGTGAAGTGATTGATAAAGAAGGTTTTATTCTTGTTAAGCACTGTAATAGGAATTGTGGTAAAAAAAGAAATTTCAAGGAGCGGTAGGAGGAAGAAGTTTTTAATAATTTTGATGTTTTGGATGATCTTAGTCGTCAGGAGGTGAACCATAGTATATTTATTCTAAATCAGAGTGCTCTAGAGGAGGTTTATGAGGGTAATAATTTAGTTGATATTCAAATCATGCATGAGGATGACATGACACTTGCTCAAATGGATTTTGATCTAAGCATCATGGTTCCAGCTAGTCCTGTGATGCCTAGTGCTATGGAAATGTTTGAGGTCAAGAATAATCCCCCTCTAGAGAAGTTGGCATCAGAGTCAGAGAAAGGAAATAAAGCTTCTCTTCCTTTAGGGCTCGTCCAAAAAATAAAAAGAAAGGGGTTAATGAGAAACCTCTCAAGGCTATGAGGAAGAAAGATTTGGAGAAAATTAAGATGATGGGTGAAATGTTGGTTGAGTTAGGTCTATCAAAACTCTTGACTCCCACTTTTCTACCTCTCAAAGATGATTATTATCTCATGGAATGTGAGGGGCTTGAATAGCGGCCCTAAACAAAAAGTTGTTCATGATTTGGTGTGGAGTCATTCTCTTGATATGTTATTTATTTAGGAAACTAAACTTTTTTGTGGAGTGTATGAGTAGCCTAGTGCCCAAACTTGGGTGACAAGGCCAAGGTCAGTGTATTGGTGCACAAGGTTATGGTGGGGGTGTGGCCTGCTTATGGAACCAAATGAAGATTTTTCCTCCTTCTTGGATCACTAGTAAGTCTTTTATTTATGTAGTTGCAACGAGTCAGGAGTTTGGAGAGACTGTTCTTTTATCCAACATCTATGCTCCTATCGACATGTCTGGTAAGTAGCATCTATTGTCTCATATTTAGTTTATCCAGAGTATTTATCCTCTTTATCGTCTGCCTTTCTTCTTAGAGAGAATATTTCCTCTTTAAATTTGGTTGACATAAAACTTGGAAATGGTTAATTTACCTAGAATAATAGGAAGTATGGTCAAGACTGTATTGCTGAGAGACTTGATAGGTTTTCAGTCTCATTTTTTTGGATAGGTGGTTCTTGGTCGTCCAATTCAGAGATTCTGGATTGGAGGGGCTCTGACCATTGGCCTCTCAAGTTTTCTACTTCTCTAGCTAGTGTTGCTCATAATCCCTCTTTCAAATTTCAACTCATGTGGTTGCAGGATTCCTCTCTCTAGGATAACATGACTGAGTGGTGGCTGTACAATAGACCTTCTTTTGGTACATATATGTATTCTTTTGTCAAGCAACTATAGTTTGTGAAGTATCAACTTAAAAGGTGGAACAAGAAGTGTTTTGGAAACATCTTTCATGCGAAGGTTGTTGCTCAGAACAATTTGGATGCAATTACTCATGGGATTAGGGAGCATGGTCTATATAAGGACTCTCTCATGGAGGATTCAAAGGAATTGAAAGCTTTGGAGGAGTGCAAGTAGTGTGAGGAGATTTATTGGAAACAAAAGGCACATGTTGATTGGTTGTAGGATGGGGATAGAAACACCACTTTCTTCTTCAACTTTGTGAAGGCCAAGAGGCATGGTAATTTGATTTATCATCTTGTGAATTCAAGGGGCAAAAATATGACCTCTTGTGGGGATATATCTGGTGAGGCTTCTCAGTACTTTGCTTCTTTGTTTAGGGAGGATTCCCTTGATGTGGGGGAGGATGAAAATCATATTCTGGCCTGTATTCCTTCTTTGGTCTCTAGGGAAATGAATGAACATCTTTTGAGACATATTTATCTGGAGGAATTGGAGGCTATTGATTTTTAGATGAAGAAAGGAAAATCTCTTGGTCTTGGCGAGTTTCTGATTGAGTTCTTTCAAGAATTTTGGGAAACCATTGACTTGGACTTATTAGAGGTGGTGCGTGAATCTTAGGGGAATAAACAAATCTTAAAGGCTTTGAACTCTAATTTAATTTCCCTTATTCCAAAGTGTGATGGGGTGGATAGGCTAAGTCTATTTAGGCCCATAGCCCTTTGTACTGTGGTTTATAAGATTCTATCTAAGTTGATTGCGAAAAGACTAAAATGGTGGATTAGCAGGCTAGTCTCTAAGGAACAGGGAGGCTTTGTGGTTGATAGGAAAATATTGGATGGTGTGGTTATTTCAGTTGAGACTATCCATTCTATGAAGACCTTGAAGGAAAAAGCTATGTCTATCAAACTAGACATGGTAAAAGCCTATGATAGGGTCAAATGGTCCTTTTTGTAGAAAGTGCTTGGGGATTTTGGTTTTGCTGAGGAGTGGATTATGTGGGTGATGAGTTGTTTCATGTCTTCTTCCTTCTCTATGTTGGTTAATGGGTAGCCTTCCCCCCTATTCAGGGCTTCTAGAGGTCTTCATCAAGGGGATCCTCTATATCTGTATTTATTTATTCTCCTGGAAAAAGGTTTTGGGAGGGTCATTAATAGACATGTTAATCAGGGTTTGATCCATGGGTGGAGTTGGGGTAATGGCCTACCTCCTCAGTCACACTTGCAATTTGTGGATGATACTGCTTTGATGGGTTTGGCCAAGATTAGTGAGGCTACTAACTTTTGCAAGGTTTTGGATGTTTACCTTGCTGCTTTGGACAACAGATCAATAAAGGTAAATCCCCTATTTTCTTCTTCAACACTCTACCAATTCAATGTTGGATTTCCTGTCTACTCAGATTTTAGATTGGGTAGTTGCCTTTGATTTATCTTTGTGTTTCTCTTTCTTCGGGTTCCTTTCCTAGAGGTTCTTGGTAGAATATTTTATAAAAGTTTCATGCAAAAGTGATTATTTGGACTCACAGGTAGTTGTCCTTTGTAGGTTGGGTGTTGCTTCTAAAGTCGGTGGTGTAGAATCTTTCTAATTATAGGTGTATGCTATAGGTTGCTCCCTTAATTTTTATTAGAGAGTTGGATTATCTTGCTAGGAAATTTATTTGGGCTGGTAGCTTGGAATCCTTAAAGTAGAGTCTTGTGAATTAGGAAATCGTTTGTAGACCAAAATAGCTGGGAGGTCTTGGGTTGCGCTAGGCTAGCCTTTCTAGTTTGGATTTATCTACCAAGATTTATTGGAGATGGTGCATTCAAAAAAATCAGGTTTGGGCCAATATTATTTTCAACAATTATCTAAAGGGAGTGTCGAAGGAGGAGGTTCCTCGATTTCCTTTCTTGGGTAAGGGCTCTATGATTTGGGGAAATCTTACGAAAGGAGATAAGTTGATCAATGATGGTTTGTTTTAGATTTGCAATAGGGGATCTGATGCTCTCTTTTGGTTTGAATCTTGGGATGGTTAATCCCAAATCATTTCTAGTCATCCTCATCTACAAGATCTTTGTCAGTGTTTCCTAGAAGCTGGTTGGGCTCGGGTTGAGGACTTCAAATCTAGTCATTTTTGTGGTTTGGTGGGAGTGTCTAGATAGAAGGACCCTAGGGAGTGGCCAGTTGGGGGTTCAGAAGAGGATTGTGTTAAGTAATATTCTTGCTAGTAGGGATTGTAGTTATATAAGGGAGAAGGATAGTTTGGTGTGGAGCCCTGACCCTAAGGGGGTCTACATAGTGGCTAGCATCTACTAGGAGTTGATCTATCAGAAGTATGGGGGGTTGGAAGTTGCTTGGTGGAAAAAAATTCCTTGGACTAAGTGTAATTGTTTCATTTGGATGCTTTCCTAGAATAAATGTTTAATTTGGGATAATCTTTACAAGTGTGGTTTTCAAGGCCCTTCAGTTTGTGCTCTCTGTGGTTTCTCTAAGGAGAATTCTTCCCACTTGTTCTTTTGATGTCCTTTCTCTAGGATTATCTAGCACTTTTGGTGGGGTATCTGGAGGAAACCTTGTGTTCATGCTTCTTCTCTAATTGATTTCTGGAATAGCCTGGGGAGGCCTTCAACAAAAGCTTATTTTCCTTCAACAAAAGCTTATTTCCTTCAATTTTTTTTAGAGATTGGTCTCATCTTTATCCTTTGGTAGATTTGGCTTGAGAGGAATCACAAGATTTTTCATGACAACAACCTGATGATTCAATAGGTTTGGAAAAGGGTTGTCAGTATGCTACAGGAGACTGTGGAAGCCAAGTGTGAAGTATCTTATCCTTTGGAAAGGGGAGATGAAGAGCTTGTGAATAGTCTGGGCCTATGTTGTTTGACGTTTGATTCTTTCTATGTTAGAAGGGGGTGTCAAGAAAAAATGAAGGTTCAAAGGGATGGGGTATGGAGCCACCTCTGAGGGATGTTTTAAAAATCAACTTTGATGGTTCTTCAAGGGGAAATCCCAGGCTTGCTAGGATTGGTGGTATTAGAAGAGATAGTTCAAGAAGGGACATTTTCTTCTTTTCTATTCATAAGGGGTAACATTCTAACAACCTCATGAAAGGTTTGGTGATTCTGGTTGCGATGGAGAGAGCCTGTGCTCTTGGGTGGCGTAACATTATCTATGATTTAGATTCTCAAATCATGGTCAACTTGTTGACTGAGTAGAAGCTGGATGGGGTTAATTGGCAACTTTCTTCTATTGTCAGACATATTCTACATTTGAGTTCGATGTTGGAGTTTGTCTCCTTCATTCATATCCCTCAAGAGTGGAATAGGTTTCCTAATTGTTTGGCCAAGTGAGCTTTAGAGCAAAATGGTGGACGGAAGGTTGAAGGTTGGGAGTAGTTATCCTAGAATTATTCCCATGATCTTGAGAGTCTTCTCTTGGAGGAAATGGGTGATTGATGCTTTGGGTGGATGGTCTGGTTGTTTATGTTTTTTGTACTTTTTGTGGGTTTTGAGTCTCCTGGTGTTTTCTTTGGGTGCCTGTATTGGACCTTGATGGCTCTGTACTGCTGTTTTTCTCGTTGCAATAAATTTTAACCCTCTTTATTAAAAAATAGATAAATTTAAATTATGTAATTAACTTAAAAATTGAAAATAAAAATTCTACTATAATCGCATGTAAAAAAATTAAAGAAAAATTAAGACTTAAAAAGCTATTAAAAGTAAAATACTCAATCTAGAATTGCATCTAAAATTCAAAAGCTTTAAAGTAAAACTAAGACTTTAAAAGGTTATTAAAGAATAATACTTTAAGAAATAAATTGTATATTTATCTTAACATTTTGAGAGCTAATTTATAAACACTAAAATTTACATCACTCTATTTTTCAATAACTAATTTTTATTTAATATATTATAAAAAAATTATTTAATAAAAAATTAATCTAAACTCATTAAACTAATTATATTGCATGGACAATATTTTAAAGTAAAAGGATTTCAATTGTATAATTGAATAAAGAAAAATAATGTAGTTTTATCACTAAGTTTGATATATTTGTAAATGATTTTGACTCAATAATTATTTAAAAATATTATTACACTTTGATTCTTAATGTTCATTAAATATAAGTTTTAATTCTAATCTTAAAATTTGATTATCAAAATATTATTAAAATTAATTATTTTATTCATAGTATTTATAATTTTAAAACTAAAATAATAGAAACTTAATAATTTTCAAAAAAAATGATTGTGAAAATCTTAGGTTAAATTGAACAATATGCTATACTATCAAATGTCTAATTTTTCCACATTTATGGGAAGTCTCTAGGGATAATTTTAAAAAATGAAAGAGTTAATGTGAAATGGTAGCCATCAGAGGAAGGTTGGGTCAAATTGAATATTGATGGCACACATCTAGAAGAAACCTAGGTGTAGCAGGTGCACGATGTATTTTTAGGAACCGTACTAGCATTGTGATGGGGATATCAATATAAAAGATACCTATTAGCATAAATAATGATGTTAAATTTCAAACAGTGTTATATGGCATTTAAGAGGGAACTAAACTTGGGCTAAAGAGATTAATAATAAAGGGAGACTCATTGATAAAAAATAATGCTATTCATAGTGGTAAGAGCATGCAGTGAAAACTAAACAATGTCTTGTAGTGTTGTTAGGAGTTACTAAATTATTTTGATGCCTTCCATATGCAACATGTATACAGAGAAGAAAATAGAGAGGTAGATATACTTGCCAATGTGGTAGTTGATTTGGAAGATAAGTTGGTGGATGCTAGATTGGAAAGCTCATGTAAGAAGGTTATCATAAATATTCTTATTTTTGTGTCATGATCAAACAATAAAATGATGCAGTTGGAAAATGAGTTTCAAGGCTTGTTGCTTTTGTGAAATTTTAGATGGTATGTAATTAATAATTTAATAATGACGATGTTGAATCTCTATAGATGTGTGGGGAGATTTAGTGGAGAGAGTTGTTGTAAATGAAACAAGTGCCACATAATGGCGAGTACCTACCTCGATAGCTATTGATATAGCAATAGCAAAGAGTTAGTAATGAGTATTGAGATAGTTAAATGGTTGATATTTTATATTTGGACCTAAGATTAATATTATATATAATATAATGCAATTTGTATTATTATAATATATTAATCAAGTAATCTAGTTTATTAATGATGATTATTTTTAATAATTTAACCTAAGAAATATAATCATTTTTAAGATAGGATAGATCCTTATCAGATGTTTTAATGATAGTCAGTGTTGTATTCTACTTAGTATTTAGATGTGAGAATTTTTGTGTTGTGTTTAAGGCTTGTGCGCTAGAAGCATGTTTAGTGACAACTATCACTATTTGGACTAATTATTGAAATACATTATGAGATTGCAATTATTTATTTATGTTTATATTTGTGTTGTGTTGGTTATGTCCGAGTGAGTGGCAATCACAAAGAGTGTAGTGTGTTCCAACATTGATAAGTATTAATAATTAATATTTGTTGTATATTTATTTAGTTTTATATTAAATACAATATATGAAGAATTAATATGGCACAATGTACTATCTGTATTATTTATTACAATAACATATGTTTATTTATTGGTTTGTACTAGAGTAGTTGTTAACTATTGCAAGCTGAGAAAATGTGAATAGTCACCATACAGTCATAATTACTATTTTCTTGTTTATTTAATATGAAAAAGCTCATGTTACAAAAGTTTGTATAGTTCAATATCTATTTTGGCAGCGGTTCAAAACTTGTATTACAGATCAAGTCGGATGTGAAGCATTGATGGTTTTGAACGCTTGACATATGGTATAGAACGTGTCAAATCAAATAAATTAGTAGTGTGAAATGTTGAAATGATTGTTTTTTGTGTCAATGGTGTATTGAACTGATTTGTTTGAAGAAAATTAAGATTTTATGATACAAAAACTTATATTTTTTATAAATACAATTGTGATACAATATGATTATATGAATATGAAAAATACAAAGTTTAATAAAGCTTCATTATATTGACCAAAAAATTGTTTAGTTATTAGTATTTTTCATACAGATTTGTGAAAATCCTTTTTGCAAAGAGTGAAAGAACATGTTTTATAAAATCTAAAAGTATAAGTATAATGCACATTGGAAACTCTATTAGGTAAAGTAGTGCTATGCAAAAAGAAAATATAGTTTACAATATGCTTGCATATTTGTTGTTATAAAGTGGTTCTTGTTTACAAAATCAATAGTTGTGATTTTTGGGTGATAGATAGCTAAACCGACTAGAGTTGGTAGAGAAAATTTGTGGGTCTGATCCATGTAGTTCTAGAAGGCTATTTAAGAATTGAAGGTCTACGTTAGAGTCGACATTGTGCAATCCATTATGTAGATAAATTGTAACTGTTCTCAATAAAGAGGTATTTTTTTAGAATGCAACATAGTAATAGGATACTATCTTCAAAGTTTTCGCTAACATCAATTTTTAGTGTGAAATTTTACAAATTTTCAAGTGAGGGCTAACTGTGCCAATTCCATTTTCTGTATTGAAAATTAAAGTAAAAAATAGGAAAAAATATTGATAAAGAAAGCTAGCTTGCAAAAGAAAAAAGTTACTAACCCGTGTAAAATGTGTTGGTGGAAAGTCGATGGACAATTCTTCCATTTGAGGAAAGTTTTGCAAAAGTTTGATGTCATTGTTATGTAGTAGATCAAAGCTATAACACTTGATTTTCCTTAATGATTGGCTATTGCAAATCATTTGTGAGAAACAAGAGAAAATTGAATGACTTCTTTTAGAGTAAGTATTGTGAAAATATGAAAGCAAATGAGCTCTTCTAGAAGCTCCATTAATTTTGAGTTAGAAGCTTGTAAATGAAAACTTGAAGGGCGGTTTGGTAAGTAAGTATATGGGTGAACAAATGTGTAAAAATAACATCACGTATTACGATTTTATAATAATAGTAACTTCTTTATTATATTTATCATTGACATACATGTAGTTTTAATGAGAGGTAAATATTAATTAATTTCAAGTGTAAAAATCTTGGTTTAATTACATAAATTATTACTACAAAACCTATAGTGGAAACAATTAAATTTGAGTGCTACGCTGTGGAGACAAGTGGAACTTTTGGAAAATAGTGCACTAGGAAGAGTTCTTGAAAAACATCTTGATTATTAACAAGCGAGATAATGACACACTTCCTAATTAATATCATTATTTTAATTATAATTAATATTTAAGAAAATTTATGACTGTGGTGCACACGTTAGTTTTGTAGATTTGGTATGGTTTGGATATATAAATATCCTTGTGGGGCTAGATTACCTAGTCAAGTGAGTCATTGAATGACATGGAAGAATAGTAGCAATTGAAATTAATTGTTGAAGAAGCTAGGTATTAAGTTTGTATGCTTTGGAATGAGTGTGGAGTAAAAACAATCATGACAAAGGGTGCTTGTGTGAAGTACACATGGGGGTAGGAAATGAAATATTTTGAGAGGGTTCAAATCCAAGCAAGATCGTGGGCATTGATTGAGGTGTAATTAATTAAGGAATGATAGAATGATCAAATGTATGTATGAAATTGTATCACTTGTATAGTACGATGGAGAGGTGTTTGATTTATGACATTAAATTAGCACACTTGAAGGGTGGTTAAATATGGTTGGACATGGCCTTTTTCTCACTTGTCGGTTTCCTTTGTAGTTGTGTGGAAGTGATATGGATTCTCCTATCAGGTTAATGACCACCAAAATCCAGATGGCCTTTCTGGGTGCAATCTCGAACCAAAGACTAAAGAAAGTATTTATGGTTGATGATGTCCTAGTTTTGGAGGCGATCAAGTTGGTGCTTGGCCATAAGTTTTTGGAGTCTGATGAAAGGTATCGAGTAAATAATGATATTTCATCTAGGTTTGCAACAACACTTCTTGATTTACATTTATCAAAAGAAGTGATATTAGCAATGGAAAGGCTATTAGCGAGACTTGATCTTTTGGGAAAAGTTGAAGATTCTATTTCCCTTGTGCAACTTAGAATTGGCATAGCGCATCCGAGGGATTTGTGGAAGCTTCTTAAACCCAACATGGTGGTCAAACGCTACTCCTTTCTCCTAGACATGAAGGGTCTAGATTTGTGGAGCCATCAGGACAAGTCATTAAGGGTTGCACAATTTTTAAAGAGACTACTGCTTCTAGAACCTATGTAGAATATGGATTGCATAAGGGATTTTATTAGTTATTTGCAAGGTCTGTATACTAGATAGTATGGTTGGTGTGAATGCATTGGGTAGGGCATAATTTTGTGGGGAAAACATATTTTGGATAGAAGCAATCAATCGGACTCTGTGCAGTTATTCCTTAGGATAAGAGTTAGGAGTTTGGTTTTAGGATAGCTTTTGGTCTTTGATCTACATGGCGAGTGAATGCAAGGGAAGTTTGGGTATGGTGAAATTAATATATCATGATGCAAGACAAACATCTGGATATAAAGGTTTTTTGAAAATTAATATAAACTGTCTCTGTTATGTATTGAAAAAATAAATTAATAGTTATATATTAGTAGTTACTTATTAATATGAATGATATATAATTATAATACACTATAATAGTGTAATCGTAATAATTTATTGGGGCTAGGAATGAATGCATTTGTCTAGATTGGGAATTTTTTTTTGTTAGCTAAACTATATCTTAGGTCATAGTTTTAAAGATCCAATTTATTATTTAATTATTTCATCAAGCAGTGCGTGCAGTGAATCCAAAATGATATTGTAAAATTATTTAGATATTAGAGATAGTTATTGAATATATAATATATTTAGGATTAATATTAATATATTAATAAATATCCTTGATCTAGTTTAAAACCTTGTATTTGAAATTAAATAGATTTGTATTTGTCTTAAATCAAAACTTTACAATGTCCCAATTTAACCTAAAATTTTGTAGAGGCTAAACATTTATGAGTTGAATATTTATTAGTCTCAAAGGTTGGTTGTGAGAAAAATGCACATCATTCTATATTTAGTTAATTTTTTTACTCTTATTATTTATAAGCTCAACTACTGCACTAATGATGGACGATATGTAAGAACCCAGACTATTTTATATGCACACCTTGTCGAGTGCACATGACAACTTGTCATCATATCACGCGGTTTCTATATGCTCATATCTTATTTCCTTCCAGAAGTGCGCAGTGTTGATATGTGTCAAAATCCTCCTCTAATTGATCTTATAATATGTAATATATTATTATAATTATATTAAAATATAATAATATAATATATTAAATATTTACACCAAAGCTTTCATTTAGATTTATTGACTTTTAAAAAATTAGCATAAACATATTTCGATATACAAATTTATTAAAAATAAAGAAAAATTGGTATGTAATGATTTGTCTTGACCACCAATGAATTTAATCTAGGCAAAGCGTGTCTGCAATGC
This sequence comes from Sequoia sempervirens, assembly GCA_007258455.2. Lineage (NCBI taxonomy): Eukaryota > Viridiplantae > Streptophyta > Pinopsida > Cupressales > Cupressaceae > Sequoia > Sequoia sempervirens. The sequence goes on along the minus strand of VDFB02025462.1, from coordinate 7,691 downwards.
ACACACTAAATGCGAAACGAGCTTCTGAAATAGGAAAGCTCGCGATATGCAAACATGTGACTACTAACTTTTGATTCAAATTTATTCACTACTTTTTAAAAATTAGTGTAAACTAATTTCAATTTAAAAGTTAAATGATTGATATCTCATTTCTAATAATGTCATGCACCTTGTCTAACACATAGGACAAGTGTCACAATATCACACGGTTCGAATATCCTAATATCTTCTTTCCTTGCAGAAGCGTGCAGTGGTCAAGCATGCTTGAATCCTCCTCCAATTGAGCTTATCATACAAATTAATAACTATTTAATAATTATTAATCAACAATAAATAAATAATAATTATTAATTAACAATGATTAGTTATTATTTACTAATTACTATTATATAATTATTTTCATTATTGCATAACATTATATATATTATATATTTAATAATAATAATTATATATAATATTATTTAAATTATATTTAATATATTTATATTAATATTAAGCAATTATGTAAATAATATATGATGCTTGTTCATTGTAGTAATGATGGTCATCACTATATTATATATTTAACATTAAATATATATTATATAATTTATATAATTTTAAATATATTAAATACCATCATATATAATAATAATTATTAATTAATATTATTTAAACTATATTTGATATATAACGGATTTGATATTAACGATAATATTTTTTATTAAATATATATATTTTTGCTTGGTAAATGTTGTCTTGGGGACAACTCCCTTTTTAGTAAAGCTCAAAATAAAGATACATAGCATATGCACCAGACCTCTACTAGCCTCTCAACTGCATAATATACATCATTCCTTCTAAGAAGGCAGTAATTCTCTCTATTTAATTCGTAGAGAATAGATCTCCATTGTGGCTTACAAAAATGTTGAATGTTTCCATATTCTTCCTCATCAACCCCTTAGTAAACAAGGCCAGATCTTGGTTTGAAACATTTTTCTTCCTAACTATCACTGCATCAAAGATCCCAGATGTATCCAACATACAATTCTTATTAATGGTGGAAATCATAGCCAACACTGCCTCCTTGTTCCTCTCTGTGAACAGACAGTTAGCAACTATTGTCCTCCACATCTTCACCCTTATTAATTTCATTGGTGGTCAAGACCCAAGAACTCTTTCCCACCACCTACACAACAAATTTTACCATTTTTCTCTTCTTCACCTTAAATAGGCATCAGATTTGCTCCTCCTTCAACTTTGTGAGACATTGACAAGGAATCCAAAATTGTATATTGTTCACCATTTTAGTTTTATTCATTCCCTCTTGCCACTGCTAAATAGAGCTCTAAGTCGGTTAACTATTGTAGTAACAAAAAAAGTATCCCTTTTTCCTTAGTTTGGGAATGAATAATTAACATTAAAATGAACCTAATGTTGCCTTGATTTAGTGGTGTAATGTGTTTTACACATTCACATTAAGTTTAGGGCCCTTTTCAATAAAATGGACTTAATTGTGCCTTATTTAGGGTGTTGTAAAGTGTGCCTTTACACTTTCACACTAATCTAAGGATTTATTAATTAATTGAGGTTAATTTTCCTTAATTGGCCCCTTTAATTCAAATCCAAGCCTAATTAAATACAAATTCCAAGGGATAAAACTTGACATTCATAAATGCCATTACAAAACACTTAATCTTTGAAGGTGTGTGTCCTAGGTTAGTGACCTAGGACCCATTCGCTACCTGGTGAATGGGTCCTCACTAGGTCCTAGGACCCTATTTTCACATGATCTTTTACATATCCCAAAGTGTGTCTTAGCTAAAGTGAGCTAGGACCCATTCGCCACATGGAAAATGGGTCCTCACTTAGAACTAGGACCCCTCCTTGGAATATGTTTTTGGTGGTATTTTAATGATTTCAGATCCTACATTTGATTTCAGCTTGTGACATTTGAATTTTGGGATTTAATCTTAAGTTATGTATAAATAAAAGGCTATTTCACTTCGTTTCACCTAGCTAAATTTCAAGCATTATAGAAAAATTATGATCAAGATAGCATTCAAGAGAATTTCTAAGACATTCAAGGGTAGCTTTACAGAAGTTTATTGCAGCAATCAAGAGTCATTTCATCATGTCAAAGGTAGAGTGCATTGTGCATGTTGTTGAGTTAATGTGTTGATGTAGCATTCAAGATCTATCAAGCATATTCAAGGCATTGTTTCTAATCAAGTTCATGATCAAGATCTATATCCATGGAGGCCACTTCATGTTAGTTTGCATATCTACAATCCAAGGTTTCAACTAAGGTTTGGTGAGTTGTTACTCATTGTTTTTTCATTCATCATTCCTTTATGCATTTCTATTTCATTACAAGGTTTAATTACCAAAATGGGGTTTGACCAAGGAAAACCCTTATTCCCTAACAAACAACATTTTTCTCCTCTTTGATGTGTGATTACATGTTTTAGGTTGAAGATCAATTGGAGAGAAAAATTTCAAAGTTGTAAAAGTTGCAAAGAAAGTTGTCAAATCATGGAAACATAGCTATAGGATTTATTTTCAGCTTGCCAACAATGCTTGACTAGGATTTGGGAGTGCAAAAATTGAAGAACAAAACCTAGAAATTGATTTTCTAGAATCCTAGCCATGACCCATTTACCATAGGGAGAATGAATCCTTAGTGAGGTCCAAAAAATCACTTTTTGGAATAGGTACACAACATTTAACCCTCTTAAAACCTGCCTTTTAACTGTTATATCAGTTAGGTTTATTTTTTGTTACTCATTAAAAATTATTGATTACATATTGAATGAAATAAAGTGGAAGTTTGGTTCATCTTTTTGTTTCATTTTGATAAAACATATTTTCCTTTATTTCATTATGGTGAACCTGACGTGATTGTGGAAGAAAACCCCAACATATTGAAGAATTCAAAAAGTTATTGGAAGATGATTGGGGTTCCTTAGATTTCACACCTACATTCAAGGGTGGATACAATATCACAAAAAAGGATTCTAAAAAGGGAAAAGAAAAAGTGGTAATGTGAACAAAAAATTCAACAGAATCTTTGAAAGCATCCACTTCAACCACTTTAGAAGAAAAGACAACATACATGCCAAATTTTGATGGAATTGATTATGAACAAACATCGAATCTGAAAGAAATGAAAAATATTTATGGAAGAAGTTATGAACTTATGAAACAACTTGGGTATAGTGGAAAAATATGTGGTGCTAGAGAATAGGGTATCCATGTCCCCATAGAGCCTAACACACAAGAAATGACTAGTGGTCTTGGTTATTGTCCCTCAAAAGAAAGAAACAAGCCTTCACTCAATATCAACACTCTTACAAAGGATTCTTCTAAGAAAACTTTAACTTTGGTGCATCGTAAACTGATAGATACTACATGTGGGAATATCTCATTAGATAGGCATCAAATTGATACTTTGTCTACTCATTATAATCAATAACATTAGTTGCTACCCCTTTCCATGTAATAGTTGTAGGATCATAGCATACTTACTATTGCTTGTTTTACATTCATCACACATCATTTCCTTTTTGTAAGGAGCAACATATCATCATCACTTATCTCAGCTCATCCTTGTCCTACACTTAGTGGGGGAAAGGGGTTAGATAGCGTTGTCCTAGTGTTGGCACTTGATGTTGTCCCTTTGACTAGTTATCTGTCTTCTACATATACTTAACCAGATTGGCATGCAGATGACCACTATAGATTGACTTGCATGTGCATTACTAGTATTTTGATTTGTTTTCTTTTTTCACATTTCTTTAAGCGATTGCATGTGCGTAATGTGATCCACATACTATTTTTTTTTATGTATCTCTTTCTTTTTTTGCATTCCTCTATTTGTATCTATATTCTTCTTTATATGTAATAAACCTTTTTTGTTTGTCTTGTGTTTTCCTTTTGGGGATGACACAAGGTGTCAAGACATTTGGGTCTCTTCCATGTTGACCTGAAAGGATTTTTATTTGTTTTCTCTCTCTATGTGTTAGTCTTCTAGTTCTATGAGTATTTGGGGAATGATGAAATTTATGAGCTCTACAACAACATTGTAGCAAAGACATACTAACCTTGAATCCATAAATCCCTTATGTATTTTTGGGGGAAACCCCTCCCTCCTTTTCATGCGTAGCTTTATTTCAAAAGCATATGAATTGGCATAGGGTTTTCCAAGGAAATCTCTCATGTCTTAGGAGAAAACATTGGCTACTTTAAAGCAATTTCTCATAGTAATGGTGTTAGCAACTGCCTTAAAGTGGGGGCATACATCAATAATATCTTTCGACATTTTGCATGTTCCATGGTGTGATTTTCTTTTTTCTTGTCATGCATCCTTTTCTTAGTGGTTTCTTTGGGTTTGATGTCCTCCAAGAGTGTGATATTTCTTAGCATACAACTTTCCTCTTAGTGGTGATGCAACACATGCTGCATTCCCTAAGTTATGAATCTTTTACTCTTGACTTGTCCTCTCTTGGAGACATTAGGCACGATGATCCCTAAGAAGAAGACCTTACATGAATGAAGCAAAATCCCTTTGAACAAAAACCTATATACATGATTGTTCATAAGTGTTTGGCATAACACAACTTGCTAACCTTGTGAAGCTCAAACCCTAATTCAAGGCCACCTAGCATAACACACCTTGCTTTCATGTGGGGCCTTGCCATGTGCATAGGTGCTTAGCATAATGCAACTTGTTAACCACAAAACATGAACATGAGTGGAACCCTATCAAAGTTATTAGAGGGATAGATTTCATATGGTAAGTATAGTGAGCCAAAATAGACGCATGAATTTCTCACTAAGCCACCTTCCTGGGGGAAGACTCACCTAGTGGACAACTTGAGGTTCCACTACCCCGGAGTGAGTGCAAAACTGATAGCTTAGATGTGTTCCACATTGCGTTGGACCATTTAGGCATGATTTTCTTGGTCTTTGATGTTGTATGATTGTGTATCTTTGTCATTGTTGCATACATAAGTGTCTTGAATGTCTACTTTAGTGTGAGTTTGACATGGGGTCATACTCTTACTAAAGTGGGGAAAAATGTAGTAACGAAAAAAGTATCCCTTTTTCCTTAGTTTGGGAATGAATTATTAACATTAAAATGAACCTAATGTTGCCTTGATTTAGTGTTTTAATGTTTTTTAGACATTCACATTAAGTTTAGGTCCCTTTTTAATAAAATGGACTTAATTGTGCCTTATTTAGGGTGTTGTAAAGTGTACCTTTACACTTTCACACTAATCTAAGGCTTTATTAATTAATTGAGGTTAATTTTCCTTAATTGGACCCTTTAATTCAAATCCAAGCCTAATTAAATACAAATTCTGAGGGATAAAATATGACATTCATAAAGGCCATTACACAACACTTAATTTTTGAAGGTGTGTGTCCTAGGTTAGTGATCTAGAACCCATTCGCCACCTGGCGAATGGGTCCTCACTAGGTCCTAGGACCCTATTTTGACATGATCTTTCACATCTCCCAAAGTGTGTCCTAGCTAAGTGAGCTAGGACCCATTCTCCACATGGTGAATGGGTCCTCACTTAAAGACCTAGGACCCCTCCTTGGAATATGTTTTTGGTAGTATTTTAATGTTTTCAAATCCTACATTTGATGTCAGCGTGTGATATTTGAATTTTGGGATTTAATCTTAAGTTATGTATAAATACAAGGCTATTTCACTTAGTTTCACCTAGCTAACAATTTCAAGTATTCAAGCATTATAGAAAACTTATGATCAAGAGAGAATTCAACAGAATTTCTAAGGAATTCAAGGGCAGATTTGTAGAATTTTATTGCAGCAATCAAGAGTCATTTCATCATGTCAAAGGCATAGTGCATCATGCATGTTGTTGAGTTAATGTGTTGATGTAGTATTCAAGACCTATCAAGCCTATTCAAGGAATTGTTTCTAATCAAGTTCATGATCAAGATCTACATCCATGGAGGTTACTTCATGCTAGTTTACATATCTACAATCCAAGGTTTCAACTAATGTTTGGTGAGTTGTTAAACATTATTTTTTCATTCATCGTTCCTTTATGCATTTCTATTTCATTATAGGTTTAATTACCAAAATGAAGTTTGACCAAGGAAAACCCCTATTCCCTAACAAACAACATTTTTCTCCTCTTTGATGTGTGATTGCAAGTTTTAGGTTGAAGATCAATTGGAGAGAAAAATTGCAAAAAATGTCAAAGTTGCAAAGAAAGTTGTCAAATCATGAAAATTGAGCTATAGGATTTATTTCCAGCTTTTTGATAGTGCTCGACTAGGATTTGGGAGTGCAAACATTGGAGAATAGAATCCAAAAAATGATTTTCCAGAACCTTAGCCAAGACCCATTCGCCATAGGGCGAATGAGTCCTTAGTGAGGTCCAAAATAGAACTTTTTGCAATAGGTACACAACATTTAAGCCTCTTAAAAATTTCCTTTTGAATATTATATCAGTTAGGTTTATTTTCTGTTACTCATTTATGCATTATTGCTTACATATTGAATGAAATAAAGTGGAAATTTGGTTTATCATTTTGTTTCATTTTGATAAAACATATTTTCCTTTATTTCAACTATGACATGGGAGCTCAAATTCGGATCCTATAATCCTTAAAATATCTCCCCAAGATACAATGCCGATCCAGTTTGGATATGTAGTCCAAAGCACAACCAAGTTCCTCCACTACCACATCAAAGTTTTTGTGATACAACAAAAGAAAGTCTTATCCAATGAAACCACCTATGTTTATTTGAAGCCTGATCTTACCACACTGCCACTCTAGTTATTGGTCTACCAGTGTTGTCCTACACAAGTCTTCTTCCAAAATATCCTCCAACTCCTACCATGCATTAGAATTTGATTCCAATCTCTCCACATCCCCACCATTGAAACCTGCTTTCACCAACAAATTAGCTGCTCTATTGCATTCTCTAAACACATTCCTTATCAAGTAACTCTTCACCATCTTTAAATCTGCTAGAAAATTCTCAATTTGGGCTTGAAGCTTCCAATTTGGAGTCTTTTTCTGAATCAATGCATTCATACAGATTAATAAATCTCCTTCTATGCCTAGATTGTCAATACCCTTAAACAACATTCTTTGACTCCCCTTTCAATTGTTTCTGCTTTTTCTTCATTATTTTTGGCAACCCCTATATTGCCAATGATTCCCCAAATCATTTTACCTTGATCTTTTTTGAGTATATAACCAATTCCAACACAGTCGGGGTTTCCCTTAGCCACCCCATCAAAATTTAGCTTCAATCTACCACTTAGAGGGGTAGACCATTTTGCTTCCTTCCTCTTACCTTTGCTTCCCATTCCCATATTTGTTAACAATGGGACTATAATGGCCAACCATGACTTTCTTAGTTCATCATCCCAACTTGTGAATTCCTGCAAAGCCTTCCTATGTGTTCTAGTGTCCAACACTTCAAAAATGCCAACCTTAATTTTGGAAATAATCTATTATGTTGTGCATTCCTTTCCTTCAAAAATCCTTCTATTATGCTCTCTCTAAGTTTTCCAAACTACCATGGATGGGACCGCACACCAAATGGCCCCTCATAGTGCGTTTCTATTTTTTATTGGCTAGCCAAAAAGTAAATCCCCCACATCATCATTCCTTGGGCCTGCCCAACCCAATTTAGTTTAATTTTTTTACTAGCATTCATT